>JAHHUM010000945.1:257251-399508 GCA_036173005.1 Crenichthys baileyi
TTACTTCAACTGAAAAGAATATTTCTCACAAGAATGGTATCACCCAAAATGGGTTCAGTTCTCATTTCTTTGAAGTGTTTTGGCTCGGCATTGTGTCATTTATTGTGCAGCTCAATTTAGAGTTAATCTTTAGAACTAATTAAATCAATCACACTAAGCTCTTCCTCTTGGTATCAGTTTAGTTATTTGCCAAATGCTATTTCATATTTAATGAAGGAAAAACATAAACACTCAGTAAAAGATTTAAGAATCACTAAACAGAGAAAGAGAGGGAGGAAGGGGGGAATTTGAGAAAAAGAGATCAATTTGTGTCATTTGTAACAGCAGACATTGAGTCATTATTTTTGTTGCATTTTGGGCTGCTTTAAATTTTTATTGTTTTTTTATAAGATGACAATAAAGTATATACATAAAGGCATAAAGGTATACATAAAGTATACCTTCAACACCAGGGTGCTTCTGTACTTATGCGTTGTGCTGGAGCTGATTTGACTGATTAGGACAAGGGAAATTATCTATGTCAGAAGGCTTTTCACAGGTTTTCGGTGTGAAACAATAAAAGGTACATTGCAATACCTAAGATTTTTTTAACATAAAGCTAAGTGGTGTTGTTTTAAAAGGTGTAAAATGTTTGTCCACCAAAATATGTTAATTGATTGTTTTGTTTCATTAAAATTTGTGCCAAGGCTGTTTTTCAACTCTAAGGCTGTTGCTATGAATGTTCCTCCTCAAAATATGGCAGGTTTAACAGTCACACCAAACACTGAAGCTAAAATCTTTAAAGGGCTGTCAATAAGAGCATAGCTGCTTATGTGTGACTGAAAACTCGCAATTCATCCTGAACACACCCACCCCATGGTGAAACATGGTGGTGGCAGCATTATACTGTGGGGATGCTTTTAGTTAGCAGGGGCAGGAAGTTAATGAGTTAATTTAGACTGGAACGGGGGTCGTCCTCCATCAGAATGTTGACTCTAAACACACAGCCAGGGCTAAAGTGGAATTGTTTAGATCAAATGTGTTAGAATGACCTACTCAAAGTCTATCATTTGGAACAAAAGTTACATTTAAATGTATGAGGGTCTTTTTAACATTAAATGAAAAAGTTATACTATAAACACCCTGTGTAATATTTGTGTCCACAGAAAGAAAAATCCTAATTGGTTGTTTTGTTTCATTAACATTTTTTCCAGGGCTGTTTTCTACTCTAAATAAACTCTGAGGCTGTGGCTATGTGCCATGAATTTTCCTCCGCAAAATGAGGCAAATTTTGCAGTTGTACCAATCACACAAGCTAAAATTCTTGAGAGGGCTGCCAAGCACAATTTAGCAGGAGGATAGTGACACCAAAGAGACCACACTTACCTCAGATACATAAATTCAAGTGAATAGATGAATTTGTAAAATGCTTAAACATAAAAAAATATATGCTGAGTTGTATCCCATCAGAGGGACTGTAGGAGAGACAAAGAGGAAGGGGGTTGAGTGCTGGGAAGACTGGAAAGGCGCTCTTTCTGCTCATCAAATAGAGATGCCTGACCCAGTTAAATTTGCGGGTCTAGCGTTAATATAACATGCACAGACATACGTGCACAGACATGAGGCATTCATGCAGATAAATCAAAAAGTTTGATTTGTGTTTGCTTTGCAAATTTGTCTAATTTCCCAGTTTATTGTTTTTTTTTTGCCTCTTCTCACTTTTAAGTCTGGTGGTGCATTAAATTCCACTTGTAAAAAAATATTTTTTTAAATAAATTGTTATTTTAGATCCCTCTAGTAAGGCTTAAGACCAATTAAGGAAAAAGAAAAACAGTGCAATGCAGAGAATGACAGAATGGGGATATGGTGCAGAGATGGTTGGCGTAAGGGTTTTTTGAAAGGAGGTGAATGCCAGCTGTCCAGATGTCTGTCTCCCATCTGTTTGAACCCCAACATTTATCTGGCACCCTTTCCACAGCTTACCACACACACACCAGCAAGAAACCACAAAACAGACTGTGCTTCACTCACATCCCTTTGAAAAAAAACGTTTTCCTCGCATTAGAATTGTCCTGAGGGGAGAGGGGGCCCAGAAAAATGGGTTTGCGAAGTGCTAATCCCAGCGTGTGTTTACTTTTGTCACTGTGACTGTCACGTTCACTAACATGCTAAACCGTCTTATGTGTATGCAAATTTATACTTCTTACTTTTAAAGTGTAGCCTTTAAGGCCTATTTTCATACATTTCTCTGCTTTGAACCTGGTGTCTACTCAGCAAGTTAAGTTTGGCTCTGTTTTGTTTAAACTGGGAACTCTTAAACTGGCCACAGTTGCGCAAACATCAGGAGAAAATGTTATAGATCAATGCACCTGATGTAAGATTCATTAATTTTCTTTGGTTGAATCCCATTTCAGTTTTCCGTACCCCACTACCAGACTTTGGCTCTCAATTTGAAGTCACAAAATATAGTTATGAAAACTGTCCCTGGCGGAAAGGGGTCCTGTTTATAAAGTTGATACCTGAAGACTTCTGTATGTCTACATATACTGTTTAAATAGTAATATAGCTTGTGATAAATGTTGAGTTAAAGTTTTATATTAGCGATTAGCACTGTCAGCATGGCTGGCATCACAAACAGTCTCTGTATTAATACTGTAGAGAATGGACAACCTTACTTTAACTCTGACATTTTCAAGAGGATACCACAATTTCCTAAATCCAGTGTTCCATAAGACAGAGGTTGAAAGCTCAACTAGATGAAACAAAGCAACTCTCCTGTATTCCTTTCCATTCTTCCTGTTAGCTGCTGAAAGTCTTACTCTCTCTCCCTCTCTCACATCCTAAATGAACTCTAGACGTGTCTTGGCATGCTGTAGTAAATACAGCTGCCTGCCTTCTAAATAGCTCTTCTTTGACTTCATTGTTAAACCCATCCCTGATCCTGAAAATAGTTTGTTAATAGTCACAGTTTGTTACTGTGACTGCATTTTCAGTCACCAGCCGATTCTGCAATAGACTCTTAACAAAGGGGTAAGGCCAAGATTATAAAGCAGAGGTAAATTTGGACCTTGCTTTAGTGGGATATTTTCTATAGATTAACTTTCAGTAACAGTGCTAACAGCAGGACATATCAATATAAGCACAATTTAGTACAATATCAAATCACCAAAGCAACAATATAAACAGATAAATAAAACGTTGTGCAGTAGTGAGTATAGGAATATAATATGTCCACCTCACAAGATGAGACATTAGGTTCAATTTCGGGTTCATAAGAACGAGATGAGATTTCAGCAATATATTTAGGAAATATTTTTGCTCTCATTAAAAAAGTATCACAAATCAAAAACTAAATTTAAGATATATAGTGTTGTTTTAATGGTTGCAAGGTGGTCTAAGGTGAACAAATTAAACTGTGCTTCCTTTCCTACATCTAAATAAAAGTCTTTCACATATTTACAACAGGGTGCTAGCTTAATGCCCAGGACTCATAATATTAGAGTTAAAGTCCCATGCTGACAGCAAGTCGATGGTGCTTTGCTAGACAGAATTCCCTTTGCAGAGAATGATCATGAAATATCGTGTCAAAAAAATTTTGTTACAGTCCTGGCACTGAGTAGTGAAATAAAAGCAGCATATACAGTATTGTATGGTAGGATGGTACAAGAGGTAGTGCAATAGATGGAAAGTGTGTGCTTATGTCCAGAGGTGAATAGAGAATGGTGGAGTGGAGCTGACATAATCTGTTGGAAAAAGAGTTCTGCTGTCCCCTTAGAGTCCTTTCATAACTCTTACTTCTCAGGAAGACAACCTGTTATTAATTGCCCTCCACACGGTGATGTTTTTGTATATATTGGTTACAATCCATTTGTTACAATCTCTCATTATGACGGTGTTGTTGATGCATACGTAGGAACATTTGCAGATGTGGAGTGCTTTACCCTCTGTCATGTTAAAGATTTGGAGGTTGGCAGCAAAATGATGCCTCTTTTGATAAAACAGATTAAGTCTTCATTGTGCTTATTGAAAAGATCAGTTTTTGTTCTTTTTGCCATCTGGATTAATATGAATTTCTTAGTTTACAAACACTGCACTCCAAACTGCCCTTTAGCCTGCTCAAGGTTAGCCAGTCCTTGTCTTAATTTAGGCTAAAACAATATGCTGAAAACTATTTTTTTTTGGCCAACAGGTCCAATCCAGTCTGGTCTAAATTATGCGCACGAGATTCTTATGGAATGATATTCTTGAGTTCAAATACCATAGTACCATCACTCTTGAACAAGACACCACAAAACTTCTTCTTCTTGAGGCAAAGACTTAGTCTCAACCTGGTAGGAACAGTCCACTTCTTACTGTTTGCGAACCATGTCCTCAGGGGCTGATTTTGACCCTAGCCACCTCAGACTCGACTGAAGCTGCTTTAGAGCTTGCCGAAGGTCATGTGCAGAAGATTCTAATAAAACCGCATCATCTGCAAAAAGCAAAACACTTTGAGATTCTGCCCATGAAAACCATTAACAGTATTGAAGACAGGGGGCAGCACTGGCAGAGTCCAACCTGCACTACAAACAAGCTCGAATTCTGGCCGAGAATGCAAAAACAGCTCTTGCTTCAGTGATAAAAGGACCAGAAATTACTTCAAAGCATCCCCCTCTGCTCCTGCACCACCCACCACAAAATGCCTCAGTGGATGTGGTTGTACACCTTCTCCAAATGCACAAAACTGTTGTGGACAACCAAATTCTGATGACACCCTCAGCAACTTGCTGGTTTACTGTGGCCAGGACAAAAGCTACTCTGCTTCTCGTGAATTCTAGGTTCTTTAATCATAGGACCCTTCTGTCCTTGTGCAGAACTGTTTACCTATCAATTGATTATGAGATTATAAACTCATGTAGATCGTGGAACAAAAAACTATACTCTCAAAGGGGCTTTTGTCTGCTAAACTTTGGGCAATTATTTGAGCCCCAAATATATTTTTAGGCATTTTAGGCTTGACACCCTGTTGTATCTTTGATTTGAAGAATGGAGTAGTTCCTGTTTTGTGTTGTCTGCTTACAGCCTGCATGTTTGGATAGCTGACAGCACTCAATTACAGTGGCATTCAAGAATACTCTACCATGTTTAAGTATTTTTGTGTGGCAGCTTTTGGGTACAAAAATAAAAAGGTGACAGAGTGACCAATCTGATATAAAGCACTGTGAGGATAGAAAGTGGATGACCATTAGGAGCAAACAACGCTAAATCTTGTATCTGCTTTTGAGCTTCCTGTCAGTGCTACACTACATTTAATAACATAGGCCTGTGTCCTCTCTTCTTTGTTCAAAATCTAAAAAGCAGATCAAACCAGACCATCCGGGAATTCCACACTGAACAGAGATTGTTCAAAACAGTTCGATTTAAAAAAAAACATTCTTTTTTTTGTAAAAACAAAAACAAAAGCATTTTTTTTAATCAGGACATCTTAATACAGACTAGTCAAACCTGGACTGTATTATTGTACATTTATTACACTCTTTGAAATCCATTTTGTGATTTATGTCATCTGTACTTTGATTATGTAAACTAACAAAAAAAAAGTTTTTGCTCTAACAAAAAGATTTCCCAAAAATAAATGTTATCATTCTCTTGTAGCCCATATTGTGTACTGGATCCGTAATGGCACATTTTTATTACATTAGGCAACATTATCTCCTCTATGTCTATTCAATGGCAATTTGCCAGAGTGGGTGAGCAAGACTCCTGCAAAAGGAAGAGTTTAGAAATTGTCTTTTGCTGACAGGAACTGTGCTACACCCACAAAAAACAACATTGTGTTGACAAGTCAGAAATAGGAGTAACAGATTGTCACAGTTAAAGCTAAAAACATGCAAAAGCAGCTTTTCTGTGTCCCACTGAGACACTGCAAATATCTAAGGTGTGACTCTGCTGTTTTCCATTAAAGATCTTAGTTGGCAGAATACAAATGAGATGTTTAAACTAATATATTGCACACTTGGTCACACACCTCCACTCACTCTCACACATGCCAACACACACGTTAATAATGCATTTTGACCGAGCGCATTAGGGACTGTATATTGAGTTACAATGCAAAGCGCTTAGCTACAAACTTAATTTAATTCTTAAGTCTTTGTTGCCTAACATGTGGCTCTGTGAGTGCACGTCCGCAAGATATAGAGGATATCTTAGGGAAGGAGACAGGGGATCAGATTAGGGGATTGTGAACATCTGTCACCGTGCAGCCCATCTTCAACACCATTAGATTAAAGCTAATGAAGACACTCCCTGCATGTGTCTGTGTATTTGTTAGTTTGGAAGACTCACTCTGAAGAGGAGAGGTGGTGAGAAGAAGGGGAGAGCGTGAGTGCCTGGAACCAACTCTATGCTCTGACTCCAGCTGCTCAGGTATCATAAATCAGGAGAGGTTCCTGGGGATCGATTAATAGCAGCATGACAAAGATTTGTAGTTGGGGTGCAGCTTATGGCACGGGAGAAAGACCCAGATGACTGAATTATGAAAAGAAAAGTTATATATATAAAATATATATATATATTATATATATATATATATATATATATATATAACACATATATTTTACACAACATGTGGGTGTGTGTGTTTTTGTGTGTTTTGACCAAACAGCGAGAGGCTGCCACAACAGCAAGAAGACGAAGTTGTAGAGTGCAAAAGAACAAGCAAGGGTATAGAGTCATAGAGGGAGAGGGAACGATCTTTCTTCCATGCTGCTTCAGCCTTCCTTTCAAATTAGTACAACCCTGTCTCCTGAGAATCTGACATTTTCACGAAGCAAGCGAGGGAGAGATGGAGGTTCAGAGGAGGGTGGGAGGTGTGGAAGACAAATGCGGGAACCGAGGTGCGGGAGTGGAGGGGGTGCAGCAGAGAGGAGACTGCAGGTTTTCAGAGAGATGAGGAAGAAGAAGAAGAGTGGGGGGAAGGCAGCGGCACAGAGGTGGTGGCAGGGTTCACTCAGTAGTGTTAGTGACGGATTGAGGAAATGATGAAAAGGAAGGGAATGTCTGTGTGTGTATATAAGTGGGTGGGGTAGTTATTAGTCCATCCTCCAGAGGCTGCTAATGCACTGACCTTCATTAACTTGCATTAGTGTCGTTGTGTAAATGTGTGTGTGGATGTGTAAGCGCAGTGTACAACTCGCTTTAGTTAACACTCATTACGGAGTCTTTGTTTAAAGGCCAGCAAACTAATGAAGTCATTAAATAAGTGAGGAAAATCCTAAAGTAAGTATTGAAACCAGAGACTGGGGGAGCGTTAAGGACAGAAAGGAAGAAACACTGGAGGAGATGTGGGCGTACAATAGTGAATAACAAACTTGGACTAAAGAAAGATGTCACAACAGCATGTTGGTGACAGCTGCTGTTGTTGGGCCATAGGGTAAGCGCTGATGAGAACACGTCATGATAGTCCTCGAAGGAACCTGAGTTAACTTAAATATACAACAGAGAGACATAACATCTAAATCACAGAGTGTTTTATCTCCGCTAGTGCTTGCAGTGGGAAAAGAGGACCTAATACAATGTTATGGGCTTTGTACTATTTAAAATGGTGGAATTGGTTTTTGTCTAATGCTATTGCTTAGATCAGATCTATCTATCACTACCTGTCTGTCTGTCTATACCTAATTTAATCTCATGTAATCTCTCTGTAGGCTTTGCTGGAGACCCAGAAGCAGCTGCGTTCCTATATCTCCAATTTTACTTTTAATCTCGGCTTTTCTGGAAAATTCTACCACACAGGTGGGTTCTATTTGTACATGCTGTGCCCGATTAATACAGACACTGATAGGCTCATCTAGATTACTGTTTTCCATGCTTTGCAATTGATTGTCTTTTGTATTTGCTGTCAACTGCTAGAAAGATTTTGGCTTTATATTTTATACTTTATACTTTATATTTTTGTTCTGTGTTTGGTGCATGGCTTCTTTGAAATAACTCAGATTCCTGTGTCAATTTGGAAAAATAGTCCATGTAAACTTTAGCTTTTAAATCTTGCCTCAAACTCTCAATTGGATTTGGTCTGGCCCATTCTAACACATTATTATGCTGCATAGAAGCATCCCCACAGCATGATGCTGACAAAACCATGTTTCACACTGGGGATGGTGAGCTTAGTCTGGCGAACATGTTAGTTTACTCCCACACACAGGATTTTCATGTTGACCAAAACGTTCAAATTTGGTCTCATCTGATCAGAGTGCCGCCTTCTGCTTACGTCCCCAAAATGGCCTGTGAAAACCCAAAATTCTTTAGGCTGTCTTTAATAACATCTTTTATCCTATGCGGAAAAATGTATAGTGTATGAATACTTTTGGAAGGCACTGTAAAGTTTCTGTAGGATTTATCCACCGTGCACCATTGGATTACACATAATCGACACTGTGTAAAAAGCTGTTTTTTTATCAAGGTATATGGCTCACTTTTCTCTTCTATATTGAATTTCATAAAGAGATACCTGCTTCGCTGTGCAGCTGTTCCACCATTACTTAGACGCCATTTGAAAAACTAAATGCACATTTGCTCTTATTCTAGAGTTACAAAGTAGCATGTATGTAAATGTGCTTGAGGTCATGACATAAAGTGGTGCACTCAGTGCTGCACGGTGACACAAAGAATAAACTTTTACATTTAGATGTCTAGATCTGCAGCAAGGAAAATATTGTAGAGAATGTACTAGAACAGAAAAAGATAAAGTGAATTTAGATGCAATTGTTTTTAGAGGAAATTTGACGCAAAGAACAGCATTGTGTCCAATTATTATAACATTTTTTTACAATAGCATCTTCAGAGTCTGATAATTCTTTGGAACATTTTTCGTTCTGTGTCCTTCTGTCCTTCAGAATGTGAGTGTGTTTTTTATGTGTGCAGGCACGGTGGAGGAGGATGAAGGAGATGATCTACTACTGAAATATGTAGATGAGTTCTGGTGGTTCCCCCACATGTGGAGCCACATGCAGCCTCACCTCTTCCACAATGAGTCCTCTCTGTTGGAGCAGATGGTCCTCAACAAGGAGTTTGCTCTGGTGAGACTGATGCACAAGCACGTGGAGCTATTTCTTAGTGGTTTCTGCTTTGTGGTTGTTTTCTTTCATGCGTGTCCTTTTAATCATACTTTTTCGCATGATTGAGTTTTTTTGGCAATGGTTGTCTGTCATTTTTGGTTGTTTTTTTTTTCTCAGTGGATTAATGTCAAGTAAAAAAAATCTGTTCTAAGCAATAAAATAGATATTGTAAAGGAAAGATTATGTTTTTCTTAGGTTCCTTATGTTAAACATAAAATATACACTACAGGTCAAAACTTTTAGAAACACTTTCTTGTTTCATAGTTTACTTTCATGGCTGTTTCCATTGTATGTAGATTTCAATGAAGGCTTCACAACTGTGAATGAACACACATGAAATTATGTAGCAAACAAAAAATTTACCTTAAATATAATTTATATATTAGATTAGTCGCAGCCCTTTGCTTTGATGGCTGAAATATTAACCTTTGGCCTTCTCCTAATGCACCTCAAGGAAGTTATTTCAAGACTTTGTAAAAATTCTATGTTTTAATTGCATGCAAAGAACTGAAAATGTGTAATTTACATTTTAATAGGTTATTCTATCAAAGTATAAGCTTTTTAATTAAAACGTTCTACCTACTATTCCTTTGTAACACCTTATATGAAAATAGTATTTCTATACCATTACATGCCAATGCACTGGAAACGTTTTTTCACCTTTACAGTAAGAACTTTCATTAATTTCCTTTATTTAACCTTGTTAGTTTGACTATGATAGCATATCTCTTTTACAAGGAAGAGCTGATCAAGATAGCAGCAACACATTTTAATTGCAAAGCTTACACAGTAGAATAGTAAGCAATACATAAAACATATCAAAAGGACTTGCACTCCAGGGGCTTTCATCAGGGCCTCAAATGAATTGAGCAGTAGCTGATACTAAAAAAACAGATGTGTCTTTTAATTTCTCATCTCTGCTTTACTCTACTTTACTCTACTATTATTTATATGAACATATTAAACTGTGTTCTCACACATGCAGGATTGCTTAAAGGGTTCATTCATGCAACTGAAGGTGAGCCTAAACATGAAGTGTGATAACGATACTCTGTTGTACACGTGCACACATACACACACACACACACACACACACGCACACAAACACTCACTCACATTGACATTTCCTCTGACCGCTGATGCTTAGCTGTGACAGTTTGTGTAGGTCTGCGTCGGAGCAAAGGACAACACCATCAGTCTTCTGGATGCACCCTGCAAGCTCACACACATAAACATGCTCCCACCAACTGTATTTTTTCTCATTTCCAACCCGAAGGCCAATACCATAACAAACTCAACACAGCACGTACCATGTGCTTCCCCTACAAGGTCATACTGCTGGGCCTCGTATGTTTATGTGATACCAAGTCTTCTGTCTGTAAGCTGTAAGTGTGCCATCATTTTGGGGTTTTATTTATAAAACCTTCTTCTGTCCCAGGAGCACAACATCCCAGTTGACATGGGCTACGCTGTGGCCCCTCACCACTCTGGCGTCTACCCAGTGCACCTGCAGCTGTATGAGGCATGGAGGCGTGTGTGGAACATTCGAGTCACTAGCACCGAAGAGTACCCTCACCTCAAACCTGCCCGCTACCGCAAGGGCTTCATCCACAATAACATAATGGTGAGAGTGAGCGGAATAATTGTTAATCATAATAACTGATAAAATAATCAATGACTTCAAAGGTGCATTGACCTGCATGTAGAAATGTGCTCATCCACATAATCAAATACATTCTTTAAAGCGCTTTGTTCTGTTCTCATGTTTCGGGAGAGCTGTGAAAAAAAATAATTTGTGTTGCTTTTTGCCAAAGAGATCACTATTGGGATCACTTGAAAATAAATTTAACCTGCACACATATTTTTTATCGTCTCCACCATCTTTTTTTCCTGCTTTGTTTATGAAATGGTATTCATTATGCCTTTTGTATGCACAGTCATGTTTTATAAAATATGTAGCACCAGGCAAGCAAAACACACATTTTACAGCTGAATGTGGTGCGTGAAACTTATCGGGCATTAATTATACAGTGTCTGGCAGGAGGATTCAAACCTTTTTACCTTTTGTTTACATTTTCTCACTGTACAACCACACACTTCAATATAGTTTATTGTAATTTTATGTGACATGCCAACACAATGTATGATATAATTCTAAAATTAAAAGAAAATTACTTTTTCATTTAAAAATCCAAAAAATGCTATCCATCAGCCCCATTCAGCAACATGTCTTCTCCACTCAAACTTATAATCGGCAAGTGATCAACAGTTCTGGACTGTTGATCATTCACCAGATGGTACCTTTAACTGAATCTTTGCACTAAGGTTGGATAATTTTCTCAATGTATTTTAAAGCAAACTTTATTGTGATAGATTTCTACCTGCTGTTGTCTGATTTTGTCCTGGTTCCTGCAGAGGAAACAAAGGGAGGATAAAAACCACCTCAGAAAACTACCCAGGTTCCTGAAACGTTCCTGCAGTGGAAGCGCACATTAGCATATTTTTTATGATTCCCAATCCATCTTCCCATAAACTTTAACCAGCTTTGTTATTCCTGCTGAAGAAAGACATCCCACAGCATGATGCTGCCACCACCATGTTTCACCTTAGTTATGGTATGTTAAGTTTTCGACCACACAGCATTTTGTATGGAGGCCAAAAAGCTGAAAGTTTGTCTCATATGACCAGAGTAAGTTACTTCAAACATTTGCTTTTTGGTTATAATGTGACAAACTGGAAAAGTTTAAAAAATATAAAATATTTGCAAGGCACTGTAACACCCAAATCAAGCAGCTCCTGGTAAAATTCAAATGTAGACATGCATTGGGGGAAAGTGTTCTCACCCTGCCTAGGTTAACATTAGAAAGAAAATGCAGAATAATGTTTAAATAAGGAATAACATATTTTTTAAAGCAGATTAAAAAAAAAATGTGGGTCTGTTTTGACAGCGTGAAGCGTTTCTTGGTGTTCTTTCTCTTTTTATTGCAGTTTTCACCTTCTGTCTTGCTCCTGAAATATGTGTTGAAACTAAGTGTAAATTGTTTGTTGATTGTTTCTTGCGGTTCCAAACAAACAAAATCAATAATGCCGCACATGATGTGCAAGCTCTGTGTGTTTATGGTTATGGGATTTTTGACCTTCTGTAACAAAGGCATGCTTTGCTCTCTTAATTCAATATTTAATGGCTTCCCGATGGTTGAAGAAAGGGCAATGTTTTTGTGAGTTTGTATATTTGAATCTAGCAGGATGTGTTATCGACTAAATAGATATCAGTGAGACATTTTTTCATTATTTTTAACTAATCATCAATCATCCCTGGAGACAGCATTAGAATAAAACTTTTGTCAGCCATTTTGCATACCCAAGTTTCATCAGCAGTGTGCCTGTTCGCTCCTCCTCCTCCTTTTTATTCCCTTGTCACTCAAGCTCTTAGTGAGTCTGCCAACTGTTTTTTTATTGACAAAAGACCCAATCACATCTGACACCTTAATTATCAGCACATGTTCTTTTTTTTGCCATATTTGGCTCTTAAGCAAACAATATAAAAAGACGGCTATATCAATTTTCCAATCATTCCGGCTATTATTTTTTGATGTCTTGTCATGGCCTCATAAAAGACAGCCATTTAATCCAACATCTTTTCAGCATCGTGACAAGTTCTCCTTTTGACAGGCGGTTAGATGTTATGCATTTTTAATCACAAGGTATTGAAAAGCATCAGTGATTACTGAATTCAATAAAATAACTTACTGAAGACAGATTAATGGTTGGCAGCTTATATGCCACTGCAAAAAGCATAAACCAGTAAAGAAACACATAACACATAATTAGTTTTTACAGAACAGCAGCTTTTAAACGCTAATACAATTAGTTTTTTGTTGTTTTCTTAAACTTGACCATGTGCAAACCAGGCTGCTTTAGCTAAGATACCATGGATTCTCTGCTTTAACGGAAATGGGAACTTGACAGGAAAGTACTGATCACGCTTCTTGCTTTGAGTTATTGAGCCGGCTCAGAGAAACACTTTTCACTGCAGGCTATAATCTCTCAGAAACAGATCTGCTCTCCAGTAAGTTGGATGTTAAAAATGGTAATAAAAGCACCATGATGAAAATCTGTTGAGACTAGGCTAGTAGTCTCACAGTATGATAAGCATGAATAAAAATAACAGGGTTTCACTGTATTTACCCAAAGATTTAAAAAAATGTATAACATGAACCAACTGCTTTTATTTCAAACAGAAAAGCAATCATTCCTATTGCTGCTAAAACACTATATTGACACAGTTGTTATAATGTTAACTGTAACATTTATTTATTTTGATTCAAAGACATAAACAAAACTGTTAAATAAACCTGCTAAATTTAGTTGTACAAAATATTATGCAACACAGACCATTACTGTGACTAATACACAAATATTTAACATTCTTAAAATCAAATAAATAATTAAAAACAAGTCAGAATGTCAGATCAGAATCTCCATCAAAATCCAAGAAAACGGCCCAACACTGACTTTTTTCAAATAATCAATGTTCCCCATCATCTTCCAAAATTAACACTTTAATTTAGTGTTCAGGAGCCTCTGTTTGAATTTGAATAACTGAAATCATGTCCACTTTCCATTTTTTAAAATGACAGCTAAGTTGGCACTTCCTTTCTTGTAGGAAATGTTGTTTATGTTTAAGTAACACATGTATAACAAGCGGATTTGAGCTGATTATTTAGGTAGGCTATCTGCAAAGTACAGTCAGCTGATTTACGGATATGCTGCTTGCTGTTTCCCAACTCGAGTTTTAAAAACAAAATGACCTTAATAAGAGTGATCGGTGGGACATCCATACCATGGCTGTCCTTTTTTTCGCAGCTGAAAATATTCCTGGTTAATAAGCTGGTTAAAGTTTACATAACAGACAAATTTGCCTTTCATGTAAAAAAGGGAAATGTTGGTGTTGGGGCATTCTTTCAGCCATCTGAGGGGAAGTGGGCAGCAGCAGGTTGGAAGGCACTGTAAAAACATTCACTGCCATCTCATTGAAAAACTTCGTTTGCATGGTATGACAGAAGATTTTAGTAGTTTTGATGTCGTAACCTTTATAAACCTGGTATATTGAGAGACCAGTAACGTCATTATGCCCCCATTTACTCCATATAACTTAGCTCTTCATACAGCATCCCCAAAAACAATGCTTAGTGATAAGAGTAGAGATTAACCAATTAATAAAAATGAATACCCCAAAAATCAAATTTTCCGGCATGGGCTCTAATTGGTTTAAATATCAAAGCTCCTACTTTTTTTATGCATTCATTTTATTCAAATGCTTTTAAACTAAACATTTCAGTCTATAAACACATCAGCCAGCAGCATGCACTTTGAAGTTCTAAATATAAAATGGGGATGGAATTTCTTCATTTTCTGTTAGATCCAAAATTACTGCTCTACCAAAGATCACAATTTTCTCTTTAATATGTCAGAATCAGTGAAATTCGGAAATGGCAGGTCAGACCTAAACGAAAACGTGAAATCGTGAAATCAAAAAGCGTGATTGGTGCATCTCTATATAGAGCAGCAGGTTTTACTTAACTTGCAATCTTTAACACTAGAACTCCCAGGGCCGTCAATTTGACGGTTTTGAAAGTTTGACATGCCATAACTCTGGTTTATTAAAACTCTTATCTTCCTGGCATCCTGACTTTTTCTAAACCTGTGTCTTGTGTATTCGTATGTCTCTATTTCAAAAAATAACAAAGTAGATAAAAGATCTAAGTATTTCTACCTCTAACTACCACAGGCCCTATTATTTACATTGATTTTTTTTTCCCGCGGCTGAGCATACGCGCGAGCGTTGCCTAGCAACCGCCACTCTAGAACGCACTCTGAGAAAGAGATTACTGGCATCCTACAAATAGCTTCTAGAAGGATGTTTTCTGCTCAAGAGGCATTGGAAATGCTTCAAAAATTACATGATTATGATTATGGGGTCGAGAGGGATTTTGACGGCTCTTGGTCAGCATTCAGTTCCAGTGACAGCGGGTCAGAGAGTGAACCTTCCCCGGCTAAAAAAACACGAGTCGTCCCATTAGCAGGAGGTTGTGGCGCATTATTTCAAGGTAGTAAAAGACTAGCCTATGTAACGATTTTATCATTTTAGGCTATAGTTTACAGATTAGTAAACTAATAATATATAAACTATAGCACAGTGCCACAATCAGCGCAGGTTCAGAGACAGGGAGACGAGCCAGTTGCCCAGTGCCCAGCTATAAACCCAGCACTCCAGCTTAGTGGCAGGAGAGAAACTAAAAAACAAGGCACTGATAATGGAAAAATAAATAAATAATAAGTTAGGTCATAGATATAGTAGCCCAGTAACAACAATCTATTCTGCGCTTTACGGCATTTTCATCGCAAGACGATGGCACACCTGAAGGAGGAGGAAATAGGAAAGGATGGCACTGTGTGGACAGTGGTAGGGGAGGAAGAAAGTAGAGGGAGGCATCAGAGCCAGAATGCGTTGACAGAGCGCCAGATCCAAGATGCCCAGACCGCATTCCTCTGCTTGGTGGATGCCGAAATGCTCATCCACGTTCAGGGCTGCGCCGTGGCTGAGGACCACAGAGTTTTAGGAGATGATTCCTCCTTGGACATGAGTGTGGATGAGCTGAAGGCATTTTTAGCACTAGTTTATGTCCGCAAAGTGAAAGGGGGGGATAACATGGAGCTTTCCAGCTTTTGGTCAGATTAGTAAAGCTTTTTTTTAAAATTTACCCACTACTCTGTATTATTTTTCAGTACTATTTATAAATAATAATAAAACATAATAGGTTTTGATCAAATACTATTATTAATTCTTGTCAAAACCATCATTTTATAGCGTGCAAGAAAACCATTAGCATTCTGATTAGCATTCTGACTCGCATCCAGAATGCTCGCCGTCAAATCGACGAGCTTGGGAGTTCTAGTAGTGTTAGAATTCTGGGAGTTCTAGTGTTAAGTGAATCAGTATTAACAAATATCTCTGTCCATTTGTGGTATTAGTACTTGATTTAAAACTGTATTTCTGGACTGCAGAGACAAAACTTAGTAACATGTCCTGGATTACACCATCTCTTGTTCACAAGTCCTGCCAGTCCACCTCTTTTGCGTTTGCTCCACCTCTTTAAATCTCTGTCTGTTTGTATGGTCAGAAAGCCTGGCAGAGAGACACTGGAGTCAGAGATATGATCATGCAGCCATGTCTCAGTGAAACACATAATACTGCATTCCCGATACTCTGGCTGGGTCCTTTGTAGGGCTTGGAGTTAATTCAACTTGGTTCCCAACGATCTTACATTGCCCATCAGAATCGGTGGAAGAGATGGGTTGAACTTCCTCCTTCTCTCTCTTCTCTTTGCTCCTGCTCTGCATTCACGGTGCCCCTTTTCAACTCATCAGGGATTTGGGGTTGTATCAAAAATCCTTTCACCTGCACAGCATCGATACCGGAGAGGATAAATGTCCAAAGAAATCTATTTTATCCAAAAAACAATTAATCAGGATGAAAAGTAACAGAGCTACTTCAGACTGCTGCCACCTTGAGCAGTGCAATTCTAAAATTCAAAAGGGATAAAGATTTTCCAGTGCAAATATATGGAGGATTTCCTGTCTGTACAATATGCAGAAAGCAAGAATGCTAAGTAGGTCCTCCACCTGTCTTCACTCACTCTGTCTTTAGCTAGTGCTATGTTGGTTAATGTTTAGCTTGATGTATGCAGTCTTTAGTGTTATCTGTCTGTAACTAGCTTGTCAGATTTATCAAACTGGTGGCATGTGGTTAAGGGTCTACTTATATACACCTAAATGTTGTGGCAATGCACCCAAATGAGACAGTTAGGTAGAGCAATCAGTTAGTCTGGAATCCTGTTAAAGGTTAGCTTGCTAATGAGCTGCCAGAGGCAGATTTTCATTAAACGTCTGCTGTAATAATTACATTATTGTGATTACAGGAATTGTTATGAGAATGGTCTCTTATTGTTTTGGTCCTGGACTTAGGATTTATTCACACCAGCCTGTTTTTGTTTGCTTTAAACGGACCATAGTTCCTTTCCCCGTTAGTCCCCGTTTCACCTTTTGTGCAGGTGTGAATACACACAAGCGAACTCCAGTGTGTACCAAACAATCGCCTCAAAAAGTGGGTCTCGGTCCGCTTCCAAACAAACTCTGGTGCAATTTCCTTATACAGTATATACCCCTCGATCCGACCCAACTACCGAAAACATCCGTCTCCTTGGACTTAACAAGTCACTGTAGCAGTGAATGTTTTACTGAAATCTTACCTAAACTATACTCTGTTGCTTAGCAACGCTGTTGCCAGCCTGTTTTGGCTCAGGGCAGAGCACAGCGCCTCCTTCAGCTTGCAGCACGCATTGTCCGACGGGGTTTCTAAATGATAAATACAACGTCGCAAAATCTGTGTTGAATGAGCTGCTCTTGACCCTCACAACAATATTGCAGCTGTAATAACGGAACACATATGCAGAACAGAGGGGCTGTATGTAGGACTTCCACGTTTGTTTTATTCCATTTCTCAGTCTGTGCTCTGTCCCGCCCCTATCATTTCTGTCTAATGGGAGCAATGATTGTCACCCACATGGCTTTGTTTACAAGTTATAGTTCACTTTCAAGAAGTACAATTTCAAAGCAAACCGCATAAAACGAAAAAAAATAAGATCTGCTTTTAGTCTGGACCAAACAAGCGGACCAAAGGACTTTCCTGGTGTGAGTACACCCTTAGTCTTAGCTCCCTCAAAGTCTTGGTCTTCTCTTGGTCTTGGCATTATCTGGTCTTGATCTTTGCTCTGTCTCCGGGTTATGTGGTCTTGACAACAACACTACCATATTCTGAAAAACTGCCCCACAGCATGATGCATCCACCTCCAAACTTCATCACTGACTTCCCCTGCAAACATGGTTTGTGGAATGACTTAATAAATTAAAGGGTAAAATTTTATTATTGTTTTGACTCTTCTGTCAGAAATCTTGCAAAGACCATCTGGTCATGTCAGGCTTATGGTAAAACTATGATCTTGCCATTTCCAGATTATGGTCCTGATGCTGTTGTTGTGATTATTAATCTGACGATATTATTTAATATTAATATTTTAATATTTTATCAAATAATATTTCGGTCTGTTAAGGGTTGTCCTGTGAATACCAGCCCAGTAAGGCAATGGTATTAGGACAAAGTTGAAAGGTGTGAGCCAAGCTCACATTATTGAACAGCATAAACTCTGTACACACATGGAATAAATTCACACAATTTCTTAAAATACAAGAATTTATTAACAAAAATAAGTCAACTCAAAGTCAAACATATTTCAATCAACAAACTCTTTAGTATGCTAAAACAATCCAACTAAACTACCAAGCAGAATTAAAGAATAACGAAGACTAATGGGCTATGTACAATAGAAACAAGTTGATTAAAGATGGTTGAAACCATGACCAAAAGAGTGATGCAACGTTACCATGCAATGTTTATGTTTGAGAACCAAGGATTATCTTGAAGAATCTGGAAATGAAGTTGAGTTAGTCTTGGAACCAACTTAGACAATATTTAGCAAACGTTTAGACAACCATAATGCAACCACAATGCAACCACAATGCAAGATCAGACAAAATATTATTTTATCAAAATAATGTTTTCAAGAATGATCTGCTGAATAAAACCAACCTTCTGGATGAATAATTTCTCAATGGTGTCTAATTAGTTGCCTTTATTTATTAAAATAATATTTGAAGAAATATTATTAAGGGAATATTTGGAAAAGAGCCAACACTTTCTGGAGAAATGGGGCTTAATGGTGTTTACTTAGTTATCAGATTTAGTAAAATAATGTTTAGAGATTATTATTCACTAACTTGAAAACTAAACCTTCCTGTTAAATATTCTGAAGCGAACACGTGTTCTAAAGCTGTTAAGCAGTTAAGCTAACAAAGGAGGCTGATAGCTTAGCTTGGCACCAGAACCAAACACATACCTTTAAAATACCAGGGTCAATAAAAGGGTTAAAATGCATAAGCGCGGACGGCGCGTTATGAGCAACCTTCTGTGTTTAAAATCACCCTTTAAATAAAGTTTGTCTTAACTTTAAAAACACAAACACAGAACACAAAGCTGATCACGTGTGCTGCAGATAGCCTGCTAGCACTAAGGTAGCAGTTTCACACAAACAAAACCAAACTTCATAAAATGATAAACGTTTAGATCATTTCATCCTAACTGTTACTCTGCCCAAACCTAACCTCTGACCATGTTGAGGAAAAGATGTCCGGGGTGGCGAAGTTTGAAGAAATGTCCACAGTCAACAAGCGGTTAGCCTTCGGCTAACCTAACGAAGCTGTGGGTGGGCGGCCCATTCTGTCGGCCGGTCAAAACTGCACGTTACCGGTGATGCGGCTACTCGTCGTCCTTCTCTAAGGCAAGGAAGACTGCTTCACTCAGGTTGTAGAGCCCGCGTCTCTGCTGGGGACTTCTCTCAAACACTGTGTGCATCTGCAGGGCTCGGAGAGAGAGTCAAACAATGCTGGTACCTTAATTCCCCCGTTCGTGAATAGATACCGGATACACAAACAGCAATTCATTCCATACTCAACTTTTGCATATGATCGGTGATCATATGAGACTCTTGGATCCAGTTTGATGAGTTTAAGTCCTTTTGCCAGCAAAAAGACTTCAGCACGCTGTGTCTCTCCTGGTCCGTTGGTCAACCGGCTTGGAGAGATCGGGCCATTGGAAAGGGGGTGCTTTTATACAGCCAGTGGCATCATGGGAAGTCTGCTGCCACCCCCCTTTTCTCAGTTGCTGGAAGTCAGTTAAATGCAATTTATTTTGAAAACTCCAGAAGAGTTTGTACTAGAGTTTTAATGTTGAAATCCATGGCTTAGGGTTCCAACACTGTTTACTGAAACATTCAGAAGTTTAGAAATACTACATATCTGTAACCAATTCTGTCAGTATATTTTGCAACAGTACAGTTGCAAAGGTTTTAAGAGAGCTCTTTGCCTTCACCTGCCATGAAATGCCTTTTTGTGATATATCTAGCTGATGAGAGGCCTTTTTATAGGCCAACAATTAGAAATAAACAACCAATATTGATTTACACAGAAAAGAGGCAAGATTGCTTTTTAAATGCGGACAGATCTCACCTAGTTTCCTGGATTTCTATGCCTTTTTGAAGCTTCTTTTTCAGGATACACTCCCTGTACCATTTTAGTTCATAACACATACACAATAATATGACTTTAAAAGGGCAAAAGGTTATCTAACACGCTATATCAATTGGTAAACTACTATCTAAAGAAAAATAACAGTGTAAATTATAAAGTCAATATGCTGTCCAGTTTTTTTTTTTCTCATTTTGATCACTCAGAGCTCCTGCCCTCATAGAAGATAACTTTGAGACATCAACAACACCTTACCCACTTTCCTCACCTTTCACATTTTTCACGCCCAATTTTCCCAGCCATTCCTACCCATTAATCTCTTTCTCCTCCCCTGCACACTCCATCTTCGTTTGCTCAGAGGAGGACAGGAAGTTCTCTTAAGGCGGTAAAATTGGTGTTTGTGCGTCTCTGTCAGCAGATTGAGAGCCACCCACTGGACCTACAGTATCAGAACAAATCAGACTGAGATATGGAGCTGTGCTGTTTGTGTGCACATGTGTGTATTTCTTTTTAAAATGCACTATATCAGTTTGAGCTATGGCTCTGTGGATAATTGGTTTGGTGAAATAGTGCTGTGGCAATGGTGGCCTTCTCTCTCTTGTTCTCGCATGTATGTGTGTGTGTTTGTGCAATTGTGTGTGTGTGTGTATGTGTGTGTGTGTTTGTGTGTGCGTGGGTGGGTGTGTGTGTGTGTGTGTGTGTGCGTGTGTGTGTGTGTGTGTGTGTATGAGTCTGCAGCATTTTATAGATAAACCAATATCTGCGCTTCCAGCCTTTACTCTATTTCCCACGAAGTGCTCCACAAGGAGTTGCCATAAAGATGTTTGTCTCTTTTATTCCCCTCTTCTTTCTTTATTAATTAACTAATAAAAAGGCTTATAATTCATAAGCGGCCAAATGCTTCTAACCAGCACCCTATTACTTTTTCATAGTTATTTGTGTGTGCTTTTATTTTTAGGTATTTTATAGTATTACTTACAGTATACATTATTACTATTTCCATTTGTGAGAAGACTACATCTAGCATTCCATCCACCAATGCTTGACAAAACTGTTACCAGTAATCTATAATATAGATAGTAGTATGAGTATTAATGTTAAAGTAACATGGGATTTGCTGTTCAATGTGAGAAGAGCTAACTTAGACTCTCTTTCCACCGGTAGGGCAAAGCATGCAGCTCAAGTAGGGCATGGTGATGTATTTGGATGTTTTTTATTGCCCTGGGAGAAAACTGTTCCTTCCTGAGATGGGATTAAAAGCAATCTGCTATCATCTCCATTGGTAAACAGCATGTCACCCAAATATCATACAAGTGTAGCTAAGGAATGAGTGGAACCATTGCAACAGTTTTATGTTCTATTTTTTGCTGCTTTAATGAAACAGTCTTCAGGATCTAGGGACTCAGGTGTTCTAAATGGACACTGTATTTTTTTTAAAATACATGTATGCAAATAATATCACTGGTCCAAATGGCAATTTTCTTAGCTTAGTTTATTATATTTGGTATTTTGCCAAGAAGAAAAAAAAAATTACCAATTATGTAAATTCTCCATTGCACTAAATATATCCGTATACAGGGCCTGGAAACATCTTTCTTTTAAAGTTTTTTCTGGTTTTTGCAGTTGTAGAAACATTGCTCCTCTGAGTTTATACCTAATTTATCTCTTGATAAAACTACTGTACACAGTCTGGATGCATGTTGTTCATACATAAACAAACAAACATAAACATTGTTTGAAAAACATGTAAACCTACTATTTCTGAAAAGTTTATGCTGTTAGTTGTACCATAGTGTCCATTGTGTCCATTAAGTCAGTAAGGGCAGAAATCCAGAAATCCCACATAGAAGAAAAAAGAAAATAAAAAAAGCGTGGGGGTTGTACATACATACCCACATGCATACACATCTATACAGTATATACACACCTATATACATACATACCCATAAATATATTCAGTTTTTCAATTCAATTCAGTTTTATTTATATAGCGCCAATTCACAGCACATGTTGTCTCAAGGCACTTCACAAAAGTCAGGTACATACATTCCAATTAGTCCTAGCCATTGAACAGTGCAGTCAGAGTTAGTTATTTATTCAAATTGGATAAAAAGTTTTTCTATCTATTGACACCCAGCAGATTGCATCCTGTCAGTGACTTGCAGCACTCCCTCCTCCCGGATGACCATGTAGTGACAGTGGACAGTCACTGGCATTGACTTTGCTGCAATCACTCTAGCGACAGTGTAGAGGAAAAACTCCCTTTTAACAGGGAGAAACATCCAGCAGAACCAGGCTCAGTGTGAGCGGCCATCTGCCACGACCGACTGGGGGTTAGAGAGAACAGAGCAGAGACACAAAGAGTACAAAGAAGCACTGATCCAGGAGTCCTTTCCATGGGAAGGAAAAGTAAATGTTAATGGATGTAGCTCCTTTAGTTGTTTCACCTAGAAAGAAAGAACATATAAACTCTGAGCCAGTTTTCAAGGTTAGAGTCTGAAAGAGAGCACATCTAATTAGTTACAGTAAAAGCTCAGTCAATCGTCATGTCTAGGAGAGAGAAAAGGTTAAACACTAAAAGACAGGGCCATGTGGATCATCAGTAGAGGGTGAGCATTAAGTTGTTGCCAGCAGAAGCTCGGACAATGCCACTCTCCAGAAAGGTGTCACAGGTAGACACAGAGTCAGGCCAGGTGTAGCTTCTAGGAAGAGAAAAGAGAGAGAACAAAGTTAAAAGCTGAAATAACAGCAAATAATGCAAAATTGGAGAGTAGTGTGAGAATGTAGCGAAGAGGGTGAAAGTGGTCATTATGTCCTCCAGCAGCCTAAGCCTATAGCAGCATAACTACACAGAAAGTTGCAGTTCAGATTATTTAAACGGCGCTTATTTTCAACAATGTCGTCTCAAGGCACCCCACAAAGGGTCCCACTGATGGTCATTGTTATACTAAAAACCACAAGGATTGGGATACCTCTCTCTGTCAGACTGATTATAACCATTGGAAAAGAGAAGGGGTCATACAGGTAGCAGAAATGGAGGGCGTGTTTGCACCTTGACCATAACTGAGCTGGTTTAGGCTAAACCTGACTCCCCCTTACTCCATCCAACAGGGAGGAGGAAGGCTGGAATAAATATGTTTTCGCATAGCAATTTATATAAACGGCTTGTTCAGTTAACAAGGCTTACATGTGATATTTCATATATATTAAAATTTACATAATGAAATTGTACTGTATTTCTCTCATCCAGATGTCTCTGATCAAGCAATTTGTTCCTTTGGAGATTGGAAAATTAAACAGCATTGGGAGGCGAGCATCACCTGTTGCTGAAGCAATCAGTGTAACTGTTAGATCAATACTGTCTTTTCAACAGCTTATATTTTGTTTCCATAGTTACTAGCTGTTGTACTGGTTAATAGATGGTGATTGTCTCCACCATTTCTACTTCAGTATTGTTATGTTGTTGTAGCGCTTCAGTACGTTGTATTCACAAATTTGAAAAATCAAATTTTTTTTCGGGGTTTGACTCTTTCATCACCTAGGCTGAAGTCACCGAGGTGGTTAAAAAGCTCCGCGGTGGCAAGGCTTCGGGGGTGGATGAGATTCGACCTGAGTACCTCAAATCTCTGGATGTTGTGGGGCTGTCATGGTTGACACCCCTCTTCAACATTGCGTGGCGATCTGGGACAGTGCCTCTGGACTGGCGGACTGGGGTGGTGGTCCCCCTTCATAAGAAGTCTGACCGGAGGGTGTATTCCAACTACAGGGGGCTCACACTCCTCAGCCTCCCTGGTAAGGCCTATGCCAGGGTATTGGAGAGGAGAGTCCGGCCGATAGTCGAACCTCGGCTTCAGGAGGAGCAGTGTGGTTTTCGTCCCGGCCGTGGAACACTGGACCAGCTCTATACCCTCTGCAGGGTACTCGAGGGTTCATGGGAGTTTGCCCAACCGGTCCACATGTGTTTTGTGGACCTGGAGAAAGCATTCGACTGTATCCCTCATGATGCCCTGTGGGGGGTGCTCCAGGAGTATGGAATGGGGGGCCCTTTATTAGGGGCCATCCGGTCCCTGTATGAGCGGAGCAGGAGTTTGGTCAGCATTGCCGGCACTAAGTCAGACCTGTTCCCGGCGCATGTTGGACTCCGGCAGGGCTGCCCTTTGTCACCGGTCCTGCTGGCCCCCTCTAGCCAAGACCTACAGCATGCACTGGGGCGGTTCGCAGCCGAGTGTAAAGCGGCTGGGATGAAGATCAGCTCCTCCAAGTCAGAGGCCATGGTACTTGACCGGAAAAGGGTGGCTTGTCCTCTTCAGGTTGGAGGAGAGTTCCTGCCTCAAGTGGAGGAGTTCAAGTATCTCAGGGTTTTGTTCACGAGTGAGGGAAGAATGGAGCAGGATATCAACAGACGGATCGGTGCGGCTGCCGCAGTAATGGGGGCACTGTGCCGGTCCGTTGTGGTGAAGAGGGAGCTGGGCCAAAAAGCGAAGCTCTCGATTTACCGGTTGGTCTACGTTCCTACCCTCACCTATGGCCATGAACTTTGGGTCCGAAAGAACGAGATCCCGGATACAAGCGGCTGAAATGAGCTTCCTCCGTAGGGTGCCCGGGCACTCCCTTAGAGATAGGGTGAGGAGCTCGGCCATCCGGGAGGGGCTCGGAGTAGAGCCGCTGCTCCTTCACATTGAGAGGAGCCAGTTGAGGTGGCTCGGGTATCTATACCTGATGCCTCCTGGACGCCTTCCTCGGGAGGTGTTCCAGGCACGTCCCACCGGGAGGAGGCCCAGGGGACGGCCCAGGACACACTGGAGGGACTATGTCTCTCGGCTGGCCTGGGATTCCTTGGGCTCCCCCCGGAGGAGCTGGAGAAGGTGTCTGGGGAGTGGGACGTCTGGGTGTCTCTGCTCAGTCTGCTGCCCCTGCGACCCGGTCCCGGATAAGCGGAAGATGACGAGTACGAGTACGAGCATTTTTTTTTTGTTTTTCACCAGCTGATCTCCTGTTTGGTCCGAAAACTTTAGAATTTGAACAATAGTTTAAGATATTTCCAAATCCGTATGGAAGTATGAAAAAAACAAATGTTTGTTCTTCAATACTTGGGTCCATCCATCCATCCATCCATCCATCTCTTCTGAAATTCAGACCTTTGGAATTTTGACTCTGGAAAAAGTACGGAATTTTGACAAATGTGTCTTAACCTTAGGTGTTCTTCATTATCAAGTCCTGTCTTGCTAACGGCACTACTAAGTGTCCTTCATCTTCAAGCAGACTACATTCAGTGCTGCTTAGCTAAATGTTTCCTCAAGACTTGGTCTTGCACTTTTTTTTTTCATAAAAATCTATTAGTATATTATCAAAGGTTTATTATTATTTCAAATAAAAAGACTAACTGGAGCACATGGAGGCAAATATAAAAAATAAATAAATTCTTGTGCAAAAGAGGCCAATGTGAATGGGTGTGCTGCCATTTTTTTAAATTGCATTTGTTCACTTATTACCTATACTTTGTTTGAGTCTATCTGGATTTATTAATCAGAGCTTATTTTAAATATGTGAAAGATATTTTTTTTACTGCATGCATCTGTGTGTGTCCAGGTGCTGCCTCGTCAGACGTGTGGCTTGTTTACTCACACCATCTACTATAAGGAGTATCCTGGTGGACCGAAGGAACTGGACAAAAGCATCCGTGGGGGAGAGCTGTTTCTTACTGTGCTACTCAACCCTGTGAGTCAGCGAAAGCTTGCATGCAGCCAAACACAAGCGCTCACACACACAAACAGAAAAAAACATGTTTTTATTGGCCTTAAAGAAGCACCACTAGACTTTATTACTTTAACTCCAACTGCAACTTCCTTCAGTTTTGAACAGTCTAAATTTTTGTCTGTCTGCCTCTTCTCTTGTCATGGGCAGCTTCTCACTTTTGGAACTGTGTTCATCTCTCCACTTTAAATTAGGTCTCGCCACAGGGGGGTTGCTGTCACATACATCCGTACACATACACATGCAGGTTTCCCACCTCTTACTTACCCCTGCTGTGTATGTCAACTCAACTTGACTCTGCTTTGAATTAAGGAAGAGAATTAGGTTTTAGGTGGGAGTTAAGAAAAAAAATCATCCACACCTGCATGCTTGCAAGGGCACGCTCGCACACACGGTTCAAGGCAATCGTGGCTATTCAAAGAAAGTGTCCCTCTAAACATTTTCTTTCACTGTCTCTGTTTTTCACTACCTTGAACTGCACTTGTGCAGATGCACAAACCCACACACAAAGATGCTCATAGACCGACAGTAAGCTGTATTGAAGTGTCAGGTAAGGGAATGCTGAACCAGAGGAGCTGTCAAAACTCACCCGACATCACAGACTCAAGTGCAGCTCCCTACAATACCCGAGTCTGGCTCTGCCTTCTATCTCTGCACCAATTTGTCTCTGTCTGTCCTTCTTTTTGTTTTCCAGCTTTTTTCCCTTTGTTTCTTTTCTGTCTTTTTTGTCACATTTTTATTATGCTTTCTTCTTTATTCGTGTCTTATTATTTTTCTTACTTCCTCAAGTTTCTCTCTTTCTTGAGTTCTTTAAGGTTTTATGTACTAAGTAGTCTTTTTTTCTTTTGTTTCTTCTCTCTCTCTTTCTCTCTCTCTTTGTGTGTAAGTGAATACCCTTTTTCTTCTTATGAGAAGAAGGTCTTGCCTGTTTAAACATATCCTAATAGATATTGGCAGAAATACTTGCGGTTTCCTTCTACGCTTACTGATTTAAGAAAAGAGAAATTACTTTTTATCCAGCTCTAAAGAATTCCCTAATTGCTTAGTATTATGTGGCACCCTCCCTGGACAAAGGATCTCCAGCAGACAAAGGAGTTTTACATCTCCCCCACAGCAATAACAGTTTTCTAATAATACAGAAAAAGCCAAGCTGTCAAATGCTTGCAAGGTGAAAAAATGAAAGACGGGTTATTTATGTTTTTATTGTCAGCAAAAGCATTGATATGGAGGCTAGTTGTTATCTAGTGTAAAATAAGGGAGACCAGTTGTAATGGTGCGCAGTTTATCAATTATGTCACCTTCTTCTCTTCAGTCTGGAAGCATCAGCCAAAGTGCTTGAAAATAAGAGAAGAATGTTGTTTTGAAGACCAGTAAGGAAAGAATACTACTACTACAATTGCTAGCAGCAGTACACAAAAATCCCGTTTTGGTACATTTACAGTTTCATGAGAAACAAATAAAAAGTGAATAGAATACAATACAATACAATACAATACAATACAATACAATACAATTATTCTTTATTTTCCCTTAGTGGGGAAATTGAGGTGTACCAGCAAGTGAAAGACAAATGGAAGCATTCATATTCACCCAAAGGTAAAAACATAAAAACAACAAATGAGAATAAAAGATTGTACAGTAAAGGCAAATTTAGCCACATAAGAAAATAATACCATACAATTAATAAAAAATAGTATACTCAGACTAAAAGAAACTTGCAACTGAGTACGGTAACTAAAAAAGAAAATTGCATGGATATTTCTGCATAAAAACAACAGACTATTGATAAGAAGTGACAAACTGTAAATAACAGCAGGGATGTAAAAAACTTATAGATTTTTCTGGACGCAGTGATGGTTATAGTCTTCTGCCTGGTTAATGCAGCAGGAGTTTGAAATTGTCGGTTGATTTTCAAAACCTGAGACCCCAAACATGACGATTCAGTTTTCAGTTTTATTTATATAGTGCCAATTCACAACACATGTCGTCTCAAGGCACTTCACAAAGGGTTTGGAATGGTATAGAGTTGTTGGGGCGGTTAGATTAAACTACTGAGTGTTAGAGTTTGGCCATTTTAGAATGGGCTATGTGTAGGGGTACTAAGTAAAATAATACACTGATAAAGTGTGTCCATGTAGAGCCCACTGGTGGCCATTGTTACACTAAAAACCACAAGGATTTTGGGTACCTCTCTTTGTCAGACTGATTATAACCATTGGAAAAGAGAAGGGGTCGCACAGGTAGCAGAAATGGAGGGTGTGTTTGCACCTCAACCATAACTGAGCCGGTTTAGGCTAAACCTGACTCCCCCTTACTCCATCCAACAGGGAGGGAGGAAGACAGAGGTAAAAATAATTGGAGAGTGTTGTTTCCTGTTGCATTGTGTGAAAGGTGGGTAACTTTAAAATGGGCTAAGTCAATTCAATCGAATCATATAGATTTCAAGTCAGGCACATGCATTCCAATTAATAACTAACCATTGAACAGTACAGTCAGATTCAGTTATTTATTCAAATTGGATAAAAAGTTTTTCTATCTAAGGAAACCCAGCAGATTGCATCCAGTCAGTGACTTGTAGCAGTCACTCCTCCTGGATGAGCATGTAGTGACAGTGGACAGTCACTGGCGTTGACTTTGCAGCAATCCCTCACACTGAGCATGCATGTAGCGACAGTGGAGAGGAAAAACTTCCTTTTAACAGGGAGAAACCTCCAGCAGAACCAGGCTCAGTGTGAGCGGCCATTTGCCACGACTGACTGGGTGTTTGAGAGAACAGAGCAGAGAAGGAAAAAGAACACAGAAGCAGAACACAGAAGCACTTATCCAGGAGTACTTTCTATGGGAAGGAAAAGTAAATGTTAATGTATGTATCTCCTTTAGTCGTTTCATCTAGGAAGAAAGAACAGATAAACTCTGAGCCAGTTTTCAAGGTTAGAGTATGAAAGAGAGCACACACAGTTAGTCACAGTAAAAGCTCAGTCAGTAGGAGAGAGACAGGGTTAAACACTGAAAGACAGGGCCAAGTGTATCATCAGTAGAAGGTGAGAATTAAGTTGCTGCCAGCAGAAGCTTGGACGATGCCCCCCTCCATGAAGGTGTCGCTTCTAGGAAGAGAAAAGAGAGAGAACATAGAGTTAAAAGCTGAAATAATAACAAATAATGCAAAATTGGAGAGTAGTATGAGAATGTAGCGAAGAGAGTGAAAGTGGTCATTATGTCCTCCAGCAGCCTAAGCCTATAGCAGCATAACTACAGAGATAGCTCAGGATAACCTAAGCCACCCTAACTATAAGCTTTATCAAAAAGGAAAGTTTTAAGCCTAGCCTTAAAAGTAGACAGGGTGTCCGCCTCACGGACCAAAACCAGGAGCTGGTTCCACAGGAGAGGAGGCTGATAACTAAAGGATCTGCCTCCCATTCTACTTCTAGAGACTCTAGGAACCACCAGTAAACCTGCAGTCTGAGAACGAAGTGCCCTGTTAGGAACATATGGAACAATCAGATCTCTGATGTATGATGGAGCTAGATCATTAAGGGCTTTATATGTGAGGAGGACAATTTTAAATTCTATTCTGGATTTAATAGGGAGCCAATGAAGGGAAGCTAAAATAGGAGAAATATGATCTCTCTTTTTAATTTTCATCAGAACTCTTGCTGCAGCATTTTGAATCAGCTGAAGGCTTTTAACTGCATTTTGTCTTCAAGACATGCTTGTAGTCTATCTAACTGGTTGGGCTTATCAGGATTTACGGATAGGTAAAGCTGAGTATCATCAGCATAACAGTGAAAATTGATCCTATGTTGCCTGATAATTTTACCTATTGGAAGCATATATATAGTAAAGATAATTGACCCAAGTACTGAACCCTGTGGTGCTCCACAATTAACCCTGGAGTTTAAAGATGATTTATCATATACATTAACAAACTGGAATCTGTAAAACAAATAAGATTTAAACCAGCCTAGCGCTGTTCCCCTGATCCCTACAGCATATTCCAGCCTTTCTAAGAGAATATTGTGATCGACTGTATCAAATGCAGCACTGAGATCTAACAGGACAAGTACAGACACAAGTCCATTATCAGAAGCCTTAAGAATATCATTAGTGACTTTCACCAGAGCTGTTTCAGTGCTATATGAGCTCTAAAACCTGACTGAAACTCTTCAAACATGTCATTGCTGTACAAACGCTCACACATTTGATTAGCAACTATTTTCTCAAGAATTTTAGATAAGAATGGAAGATTGAATATAGGTCTGTAATTTTTCAAGTCATCTCGATCAAGTGAAGGTTTCTTAAGTTAAGGTTTGGTTACAGCTAACTTAAAAGCTTGTGGTACATATCCATTTACTAAGGATAGATTAATCATATCTAAAATGGGGCTGATAATCAGAGGGAACACTTCCTTAAATAATTTGGTTGGGATTGGGTCTAACATACAAGTTGAAGGTTTAGATGAAGCTAATATTTTTGATAACTCAGGAAGCTCCACAGGATCAAAACAGTCCAAACACAGTTCAGGTTTTACAGTTACTTCCAATGTTGTCTCACTTGCTGAGGATGAAGTAATCATCTTCGGGAGTATGTCAAAGATTTTATTTTTAATATAATCAATTTTATTTAAGAAGAATCCCATAAAGTCATGACTGCTGAGAGCTAAGGGAATGGATGGCTCAACAGAACTATGACTCTGTGTAAGTTTAGCAACAGTACTAAAGAGAAACCTATGATTATTCTTCTTCTCTTCTATTAATGATTAGAATTAAGCTGTTCTGGCTTGTCGAAGTGTCTTTTTATACAACAGTAGGCTATTTTTCCAGATTAAGTAGGAACCTCTAGGTGTGTAAAGTACGCAGCTCTGAATTAAACCAGGGAGCCATCCTCCTATGAATAATTACCTTCTTTAAATTAAAAGTGGAACAGATTCTTTATAGGTTGTTACAGCATTGTCTGATAATGATCTACTATAATGAAATTTTCTTTCAGGTGTGGAGTACTCAGTAAAATTAAATTCAAAGGTTATTAAAAAGGTCAGACAGGACGGGGTTATGAGAAAATATTCTTATGTCTTTACACTCAACGCCATATGTACAAGGTCCAGAGAATGAAGACAAAGGTGGGTAGGTTTGTTAATGTTTTGAGCAAAGCCAATTGAGTCTAAGATAGCATTAAAAGCTATATTTAAGCTATCACTTTCAGTGTCAACATGGATGTTAAAATCCCCCACTATAATAACCTTATCTGTATTTAACAGTTTTAACTGTAAATCGGATAAAAGATCTGAAAACTGATCTATAAATTGAGAGTAAGGGCCTGGTGGACGGTACAAAACAACAAACAGAAGTGGTTTTAGTGCTTTGCATTTTGGATGAGGAAAACTAAGGATTAAATATTCAAAAGAGTTGTAGCTATTGATTGGTCTGGGACTAGTCAATATATCGGACTGAAAGATGGTTGCTACTTCTCCTCGCCCAGTATATCGAGGAATGTGGAAATTTAAATAATTAGTAGGAGTTGACTCATTTGAAGTAACATAATCCTCTTGCTGCAGCCAGGTTTCTGTGAGGTAAAATAAATCAATCTGATTGTCACAAATCAGGTCACTAACTAGCAAAGTCTTTTAAGAAAGAGATCTTATGTTCACTAAGCCACATTTAATTGTTTTTATTTTTATTTTTAGACTGAGTTGTGTTTATTTTTATGAGATTTTCATGATTACCTCCTTTTAGATTATTTTTTAATCTATTCAATTTTGCCTGTGGGCGAGACACTGTCTTAATAGGGTAATGGGTGGGTAGCAGTACCGAAGCTGCAGAGAGGAGTGTTAAACTAGATAAAAAAAACAGGTTTGGTCCTACAGTGTGTGCTGTCCAGCCACATGGCAAGCACCACACATTGCACGCGAACAGATTTCACTCACAAACAATCAGATTGCAGACAGGATATCTCGCAAACCTTCTCGACATCAAATGTGAATTCAGAGTAATTCCCCTCTATGTTTGCTTCACCTCGCTTTCTGATTGGCTACATGTCACGTTCAACAGGCTCGTTGAATATCCCCGATTTGAGGTCAGAGCAGTTCTGATGTCCTTCCGAGCAGACTGCATAACTCTTAACACACCACACACAGCAGAATAATCTCAAATGATTATCTTATGAGCCATCACGATGATTGGAACATGTTGGGAGGGGAAGATCATGTCAAAAATTGGCATGAAAATCCTCCCAGCATCCCAGCAGCTGTTGATGCTGGGAGGAAGGATATGCGATAAGGCAGCTTTGTGCACCTAGGATGTAGCAGCCTGTCACTGAAGACGCTCTCCAGTTCTGCTTTAGCTTAATGGGGTGGGACATACTGTCCAAGAGTGATGTTTATTGTTTAGGTGAACATAAATATATAAATTACACATTTTAATCAGAGTATAATGTCAACTGACCTAAACTTTTGAAAATTTGATCTGGGCAGGTAAGTAGTGGAGGGGGTTGTTAATCACTATTGAAATTAACAACAGGTACACTAATTGGTTAAAAATGAGACAACCTCAAAAACAGGAATGATTTTGGAGGCCACATACATTTTTTCCCTTCTCTTTTTTGACTACATTTAAGTAGTTTTGCATTTGACCAGGCTACTGGTAGTGTGAGGCAATACCTGGACCCTACAGAGTTTGCACAGGCAGTCCAACTCCACAAAGGTGGCACATCAATTGGTGTCATTGCCTGAAGGTTTGTTGTGCCTCTTCCAGGAAGAAGGCAGTTAGTCTAGGAGAGCTGGACAGGGCCGTCAGTGGTCTTTAACCGATATTTGCTCCTTTGTGCAGGGAGGAGCAGGATGAGTACATCCAGAACCCTACAAAGTGACCTCCAACAAGCCATTGGCACGAATGTCTCTGACCAAACAATTAGAAACATAGTTCATGAGGGTGACTTGAGGCCAGATGTCCTTTGTAGGCATTGTGCTCACTGCCCAGCACTGCCGAGCTGGACTGGCAAATGCCAGAAAACACTGGACTTGGCAGGTTCAGCACTGGTGCCCTGTTCTTTTCACAGATGAGAGCAGGTTCACTCTTATCTCATGAGAAGACATGAAAGGGTCATGAGAAGCTAAGGTGAACGTTATGCTTCCTGCAACATTGTGCAACATGATTGGTTTAGTGGTGGGTCAGTGTTGGTCTGGGGAGGCATGTCCATGTAGGGACACACAGATCTGTACAGGATAAACGATGACACCTGGACTGTCATTGGGTATTGGATGAAATCCTTAGACCGATTGTTAGACCCTTCACTGGTGGAGTGGGTCCTTGGTTCTTCCTGATGCATACAAATGTCGAGAGTGCAGGCAGTTACTTGATGTTAAAGGAATTTTTTGACTGGCCTCCACACTCCACTGACCTAAATCCAATACAACATATGTGTGACATTATGTTTAATGTCCCATCCGATGCCACCAGGTTGCACCTCAGACTGTCCAGGAGCTCAGTGACGCCCTGGTAAGGATCTGGGAGGAGATACCCCAGGACACCATCTGTCATCTCATAAGGAGCATGTCCGATGTTGTCAGGCATGTATACAAGCATGGCGGGGCCACATAAACTAATGAATATCATTTCAATTTGGTGTTATGACATTTTAGCTAAGTGGACTAACCTGCTGCCTCAGTTTTTCGGTTTAAATTTCTCAGTGACTTTGGATTAAGCCCTCTGTTGGTTGATTATTTTCATTTTTATTAAATGATGTGCAATCCTTTGTTCCTAACACATTACCCATTCCATATCATCCCATTGAGATCTGATGAGTTTCAAAAGTATTCATTCAAATTTCTTGAGCAGTGTATTTGTATTTGATAATCTATCTGTGGACTGTTTACTGTTTTACTGTCAGTCAACTGACAAAAACGAGGGCACATATGCCCTGTCTCAGGTCATATATACTAATTGCTGCAATTATAATTGATAGAAACACAACAGAGCAAACTAATTTTACTGAATGTGCTGCTCTTGGGGCTGCAAGAAATAGGCTAAAATTGACTTTGTATACACAGAAAATGTCACCAACCTTACTGCCTTATATGATTGCAATGCAACTAAAGCCAACATTTCTGGGACAAAAAACAATTGAGGCTGGTAGATTTTATGTCTGCATAACAGCTGGCATTTCTAGTCCTATTGTGTGGGTTTGACATTTGTTGCCTAGCTTTTAAAACATTATTGTTTTAGCATTGAAAATAATGTGAATACATTTGTTTACTATAAACAACAAAATGCAAAAATTGGTGGTTGCTGTGGCACTGGCCCCTTGTTAAGATAATAAGAATATCAATAAGACTGCTTAAATATAGGATAGGATAGGATAGGATAGGATAGGGTAGGGTAGGATAGGATAGGATAGGATAGGATAGGATAGGATAGGATAGGATAGGATAGGATAGGATAGGATAGGATGGGACAGAATGGGATGGGACAGAATGGGATGGGATTGGTACAATCAAAAAAATGCCATATTGTGGCACAAAGTTTTTGTAGCTGGGCTTGTTTAACTGCCCAGCTACAGGGCAGGGACAGGGAACTTGAGTGAAGGATTTACACTCGTGTTTGCTAGAGTTGCCTCTCTCACATTTCTAATCCATGGACCTTCTCCCTCCGAGCCATAAAAAATGACACTAAGAGACACTTTTGTATCATCAATTAAACAGCTAATAAACATAACAGTAATTTTTCCCCTAAATCAGAACTGTCTGCCCCGACTTAAACACATGCACATTGCACCCATACAAGCACAGTGATGATTCATGTTAGTGTCTCAATGTGCAATGTTTCAATTTACAGACACAAAAGCTTAATTAGTGTGTGCACTTTGTGTCTAATCAATAGTGCTCTGTAGCTCGCTGCTTAAGTCCCCCTGGGTGTTTCCTTTTGTTTGATGATCTGCCCATCGGTAACATTGCCACTTCCAGTCGAATGATTCTAAATCACTCTTGGCAATTCCGTGATTGCGTGTGCATGTGTGAGCGCATGTGGCTGTGAAGGTTTTGGTACAGCACGGTCACGAAACTCGGCTCTTACGTACATTACACAGTACAGTCGAAAATCGATTGAACTCTGCAAATAGCCAAAAGGGCACAAGTCATTCCCCAATAAATGGTCAGAGAGATGGTGAGAAGGGAGAGGAAAGCAGGAGGAGATGGGGTGCAGGGAGGGAGGGGCAAGGGGAGCCGGGTGAGAAGGTGGCAGACAGATTGAGATTTAATTTTCAGGTCACGGCATCTTGTGTCACTTGAGAACCCAGACACATACAGAGAGAAAATGATGCACATATAGCCACAGACACAGACACACAAACACTCAGTAGAGAATATTGTTGTGGACTGAAAGCACCAAGTATGTGTGCGTGTGTATTTTTTATAAATATCAGTGTATAGCTGGAATAAGCTTTAGACATATATCAGGCCTGACATTTAGCTCCGCTTAGCTCTACCACTAAGCTTATTAGCCGAAGACCAAATATCAGCACAATCTCCCCCTCTCCTGTGTTTAAAGCACGTCTCACCCTCAACTTGCGTCACTGTTATTGTCACTGCTTAGGGTGCATTCTGTTTCTCTCAAATTTTCTTCTCCTCCTCTCATCTTAGCAATTGCCAACCTCTGTATGTTGACTTTACTCACACGTGTGAATCTTTCAACACCTCTTTTCGTCTCATTTTCACTTCTTCCCTCTCGTTCTCTGGAGTCCTGCTGATCGTAACTGAAGGTTTTGGCTGCTCGTCAACACATACAGGCTTTCTCAAAAACAAAGATGCACACAAAGGAACACAATAACCTACAATACAAACCGGGAAGACATTACAAAGCGACGGTAAGGCAGTTAATAGCTGGCCAAACTGAAAGGGACAGTAGTTGATGACAGAAACATGCAGATATATTTCATTAAAATCATTTGCTGTAGCTTTCAGTTGTCTGCTGCTGTGACAAAGAGAGTGAGATGGACTGTGAGTGGGAAAGAGAAAAAGTTACTGCAGGGTTGCGAAGACAGGGGACAATGACTAAAAATTTGTTGTCTTTTTAGTAGCAATGATAATTTAATTAGGGTGAAATGTATGCAGAACTAAGTGGTTGGTAATGGGAAACAGTCTTCAGCTGCTGAGATGAACAGTGAGGTGACAGGGGTAGTCAGGAGGCAATCAGACATACAGTTCAAAAGTTACTTAACATGAAAAAATAAAGAATGGCTGCAAAAAAATATCTTAAGCCAGTAAAAACATTTATGCTTTGTAAAAATAGCATTCTTTCAACTACATTTTCTTGTGTTTTCATTTATATTTTTGATGATTTGAGGGGCTTTGCTCGAAGTCCATTTCAGCAAGTTATATGCTAGTTTTTAAGGGATTTTAAGAAGTGTAGTTTAACAAATTTAAAGTATTACCTATCTGCATTTAGTTTATGCATCTATGTGTTCAACTGGTGAGTGTTATTTAATCCCTACCATGCTGTTATCTCACTGATGGTTCTTCTGTTGCTGGGAGTTAAAATGGGAAGAACAAAGCTAATGTGCAGAATATCCTACTACAGTCAAACACATTTTTTTGGGTGATCTTTCATCAGTACTGTGAACTCCTTGCCCAGTTCAGTCTGATCCACCAATCACAAAAGACCAATAGTATCAACCCATATTTAACGCTGATTTTAGGTTTGCACAGATATGTACCCATGCTAGCAGACCTGCGAAGCTGCTTTTCCTAAATGTGTTGCAGTTGTCACACTAAATACATTCTTACAGAAGCGTTTGCATGTTAGATTTAAAAAAAATAAAAACTAAATGCTTTTGTTGAGGGCCCAAACGTAAATGAAGCACATTTTGTGGAACATCAAATAGTCATTTTTATAAATTATGTCTATGATGTGCCCCTGGTTTGTATATTGCATGTGTGATGGAAAAAAGTAAAATGAATACTGTTTTACTGCATCAGGAAAGAGTAAGTGGCTTTTCACTATGATACCAAGGCCTTAATACTTAAAGATTGCCTGACCATCTTGGGGTGGAAGTTCAAAGCTCTGTACACATTCTTGAGTGATGTAGCTTAAGTAATCTTAAGCTCTCCTGCCCTGTCAACCACTCCCATTCTACATGCTGAGGTGAGCGAATCTTCATCACTGTACTCAGAGTGTCTGTATAATCTAGCATGAAATTATGTAACGTTGTCATCATGTCAGTGTGGTGACATTTGAGTAGCAACTTCATAAATTCTATAGTAATCGTACCATGTGGGATATATCACGTCTCACATGTTCAATTTTTAGACATGCCCCAAAACAATTTTTCCAGCTTGGCTTAGCTGGAGGTCACATTATGTTTGTAATAGTATCAGATGCATAGAGAGGCAATGCTGGGACCCCTTTTTTACTCTTACTTTTACACTGGCAGTAGTGTGTTGTTTATTAAATATGTTTCTGTTTAGACAGACAGACAGACAGACAGACAGACAGACAGACAGACAGACAGACACGAGGGTGGATGGACATACAGATACAAACATGAATCAAGTAATAACTTCAAAAATTCAATCATATTAAAGGGGATTAGAATATGTCACAAACTTAGATACAAGACCACATGTTCGTTTAATCCTGCAAGGCACACTATGTGTGCCTGAGTTTCTGCATGCTCGTGCGTGTTCTTGCATGCATGTACTTTGAAGAACATCACTCCATGTCGACCTGACATGTTTCATTAGGGCATCTAGGTCAGCGTGAGATCTGTAAGCGGAGGGGAAGGGAAAAAAACATGAAGTGACTTTTTGGGGCAGACTAGAAAGTGAGAGCAAGACATCAAACTGATGAAAGAGCAGGGAAACAAAGCTGCACAGTAGCAATAAGAAGAAAAGACGAGGAGTAAAGATTAAAAGCGATAGGCTGAGAGGTTGTGTTTATATATTTCAATACACTGCTAGTCCGTGTAAAATTTGAGACCAGTGCTGTGTTGAAGTAGTTTACTTTTTATTAAAGGCACATATGGGACCCAAAGCAATCCAGTGTTTTAGAAATGTGGAGAAAAGGTTTAGATGGTTTAGTTAATTGAATTCTTAGCCACTGCAAGTTCTTCCACCAGGAGCTTGGAGTTTTACCTCGTTGGGAGATTAAAACCCAAAAAAAGTGGCTTTTTACTTTTTTTTTTTTTACTTAGACTCACCTGCCAAGGTTATTCTCATTTTGTCACCTCCTCATTCCTTCTCTCTGTACTTCTGTTTGTTCTCCTTTTCTGTAACTCTTCAATTACAGACACAAATAATCTCCTCTTTCCCCCTTTGTTTAATTTGGCTGCCATTGCTTAGGGCTCATAATGAATATTTCCATGTGCCACCACTCTCTCCTGCTCCCTCTCTTTCTCCCTTTCTTTGTCCTAACTGTTTGCACCTGCAAAACACACCACACAAAACCACACACGGCAACCTGTTTCCACACAGCCTGCAGAGTCAGACATCATAGGCTATTGAGTGGTTTGAAGGGAACATAAATTACTTTTTGATCACCCTGCTACCTTTCCACAAAAGGCACAAAACAAAAATGGAGAGTTTGGATTTTTTAATCTACTCTAGTCAGATTTATTTTATTTGCTACACAGTTTGGATCACCTCCTGCCCACCTTTATTGGAGGGTGCTGCTAAATCATGTCTTCATCACAATTTAAATAGTTATTCCAAGTGAGTTTTTTCTGAAAGCTTTTAAACGGAGGGCTTTGAAGGAGATGTCAGGTTTTTGACTGTGAAATTCTCTGGAGATGAGGGCCAAGTGGACCGTGTTTTTTCCCTGGCATGTTTATCAAATGTTCTCCTCTAAGTACGTGCCTGATCCTGCTCTTAAATCAGCTACACTGATACAATCCTGGTACCGTGCATTTGCCCTGTGAGCCCAAAATCTATAAGAAAGACTGTGACAGATCCTCAAACTGCTATGTCATATAGCAATGCACAAAAGTATGAACATATGTGCTGACATGTGCATCTGCTTTCACACATTAAAATCTCTGATCTTTTTGCCCTCGAAAAAACACAAAAATGTCGGCATACATGCATCAGCTCACCCTCCCGCTGTGTCTCGCCTTCTTACACTCTGACACACGTTCCTTCCATCAGCATTCACGGGCGATCAGTATTCCCAACAGCTTTCCAGGTCAGCTGGACACTGATCTATCAAGCTCTGACAGTGTGTCGCTCTATATCTATACCAAACCTTTGCTGCTAAAGAGGAGCAAACTAAATACAATTACATCCAAATGAATTAGCATTCATCAATAAACTATTGGATCTTCAGAAAGTAATCTCAAAGATTTAAAGTTATATATTATTTAGATTCATTACACACAGATCGGTATATTTCAGTTGTATATTGAAACAATATATTATATAGATTTATAGAAAATATATATTATATTTAAATTTACTTCAGCAAATTTTTCATGGTGATGGCTTACAGCTAATGAAAACCCCAAAACTATCAAATTACTAAAGCTAGTAAAAAATATCAACTGAATTCCTGAAAAGTATGTCACTCAGGGCTTGGTCGTGGCTCTTTGTACTTGAATTACATCATTATTGTGGCGTGGCATTGAGTTGACCAGGCTGTGACACTGCTGACAGACTGTGGACTTTATAAAACACATTGGACCAACTGGAGCTGTCTTGACTACCCAAATCATCACTTACTGTGGAAATTTCATACTGGACTGCAACCTGGAATCTCTACCTCTCCACTTTTCCTCCCAAACCTGGGGCCTTGATTTCCAAATGAAATGCAAGATGTACTTTTATTTGAGAAGGGAATTTGAGTTTGAGCTACAGTCCAGATATTTTTTTCTCCTTAGCCTATGTAAGACATATTGATGCTGTTTCTGGTTCATTAGTGGCTTAATACAAGGAATGCAACAGTGGTAGTTCTTATCCTAAATTTTCCACAAACACTGGGATTGCCTTTGCTTCACAATCACCTGAAGGTTTCAGTTATCTATGTGGTCTATACATTTTTGTACCACGTTTTTTCCTTTCACTCAACTTTCCAATTAACATGCTTGGATATGGCTTTATATAAAAAGCCAGCTTCTTTGTGTCATTTTCATTCCATGACATTTTGTGGCTTACTTTCCTCAATTTCTGTATTAAAATCCCTTGTTATTGATCTCATATGATATTCTAATATTCTAAGAAACTGTTTTTTGGTTTAATTAGCTGTAAGCTCTAACCCCGACATGAACAGAAATAAACACTCTGTTTGTAACGGTTCTGTATAATGTATTATGGAAATAAAATACTATTTTAAGGATATTATGATATTTTAAGATGCCCATGGATGACTGAAATAGTTTTCCTTTTTTCCTCTGTGTACTTGCAATATTCATTGTTGTTTCTGATGTCATGTTCAGGCAGTTTAGACAAGCATCTTGACGAATCTGGTTGCCTTGCAGTGTCAGATGAGATTTGCTCCACAAAAGTGGTGAAAGTTAAATATTTCGCCTGTTGCATTGATGACTTTCTGTACATTTTGGCAGACCTTATCCAATACATTTTTTGAATGATACCTTCTATATTACTTTAATTAGTATCAATGAAAATTAAATGAAATATACAGTAAGTCAGTGTGAAACACTCCAAAGTGAACCTAGCATGTGTATGTGTGTGTGTAAGTGGGAGGAGGAATGGGTGCTTTTTACATTGAATAACATTAAAGACTGATAGGCAATAACTCAAGCGTATCCAGACAGCATCATTAGATCCAACAAATAATTCATATCTTAATGGCTGATGTTAACGTTTTATATAAAGATGTTTCCATAACTTCGTGAACAAAACTGAGTATGGCACAAGAGTGTGTATGTGTGTGTGTGCATTTGTCTGTAACAGCTATCTTTGCTTGTCTCTTTGATCAGCCTATAAAAGCAGTGAGGCGTGGACAGATAGCTCGGACCGACACTCCATCGCTCCTCTGCTCGTTCTGAGTGTCTCCTTCCTCCCCACACACATTAACCACCGCAAACACACTCTGACACACTGTCCCACGTTTATCTGCATCTCTCCCATCTCCCAGTGCCTCCGAGGAGTACCACGCTGCTTCCTTAGCTTTATCTACCAGGAGCGCTGAATACATCAGTCTCATTTTATCTGTTTACCTTTTATTTTTGCACTTGAAACTGTGTATGTTGTGCTGAAACTTAAAATGAAATCTCCCCTAACAAAAGCACCTTTTATGAAATGCTGATGCTTGGTAGACAGTTGAATTGCTCTGGACCCAAAAGACTGAACTTAGGTAATCAGAAATAATCTGTTTGTCATCCACTGAGGTAGCAGTGGTAGATGTGGGGAATTGGGAATTAAATTTTAAAGCAGCAGTTTGGTTTTTGAGATATAAGGTTTTGTAATGATAAGGGAGCTGTTGCAGATTATAACTCTGAAATAGTTCCCTTACCTGTAATCAGGGTTGCCACTTATGTGAGGTGAGACTCAAGCTTTTTTCTCTATTTTTCACTTTCTCATTCTGCAAAGACAAGTATCACTGCAAATGAGGAAAGTGTGGGCTCTCATAGCAAAACATTTTTTTCACAATACTGTTTGTAACTGGTCATTTTAAAGACAGCAGAGGGTGGAAAATTCTCTATGCAGATGCATGGCTTTTGATGTTAGAGAGCAAATGAAGAAGCCGTCTGTATTCTAACAATGACATTAGTCTCTTTAAGTACACAGCCAAAACAAATAATGCAGCCATAGCATTTAACAAAACCTATTTTCATGCAGTTTATTTAAAATAAAAATCTGTAGTTGTCAACTCTGCCTGTAGTAGATGATGTCATATCACAGTGACTTTGTAGAAAAGAGAATCCTCAAAGCAATGGATGGCTAAAAGCTAGTCAGACAGGCCACTAGGTTTCAGCCATTTAAAACAACTCAAACTGAAAATGTTTTTATCCATGGGATACAACACTATATCAGTGGCTATTTAAATATCTTGACCTTCATTAAAGTGCAAACTGAGCCTCTGCATAATGTAGCTAAGATTAAGTAACGTTCATTAGTAAATGTATTTCTTTCCAGAGTTGGGATGCTGATCCTTCAGAACCTTTTAACATCCCAAAAAAATTGGGAGCCATCTGACGTAGCCATGAAGGCAATGCTAGAGCCTCATTAACCTAGGGCTGTCTGTTTACCTATTACAGTGCCAGATATGCAATATCTTGATAGGGTTATAAGGGAACTACTGTATTATTGATGACAACTTTTCAGAACCTCAATTCAACATAATCTAAACCACCTTTTTGACTTTGTTGCATTTTGTTTATTTCTCCACTCCAGATCAGCATATTCATGACCCACCTCTCTAACTATGGCAACGATCGACTTGGTCTATACACGTTCGTTCACCTGGCCTCCTTCCTTCGCTCTTGGACGAACCTGAAGCTCCACACGCTCCCGCCTCTTCAGCTCGCACATAAGTACTTTCAGCTTTTTCCTGAACAAAGGAACCCACTCTGGCAGGTGTGTTTGCATGGGTACATGCCACACGCATGTATGGGCTTGTGTTTTCTGTTTCTGCTCTGTTTGATTTTGTTAGTGAAAAATTATTATTTTTTATGTAAATTTGAGATGATACTATGTAAAATTCTGGTACACGAAGAAAAAGAAAGAAAAGAACAATAGGTAAAGTTGGTTGTATTTATTGTTTATAGTTTTTTTTTTCAGGGATCCGTTACATTTATTGCAGAAAACAAATGTCTGAAAGCTCTTACTGCTCTCTGACTCCTTTGCTCTGCTTTGTAATGTTTGAGGAGGAATTCACAGCTTATATGGATTTGTGGTGTCTTCAAAGCCAGAAATGGCTCAGCAGACTATGCATTCTTCTGTTCTATATAGTTCCTTCTCACTGAGGTAGATTTCCTGGCATGTTTGTTCTCTATAACCTCTAGTCAATCTTTTTCTGCACCTTTTGTAGAACCCATGTGATGACAAACGACACAAAGACATCTGGTCTAAGGAGAAAACATGTGACAGGTTGCCTAAATTCATGGTGGTGGGTCCACAGAAAACAGGTAAGATGAAGACATGCTAACAATCAAACATGCACATATAACAAAGAGGCTTCTCCTGTGTGCACAGGTGTCTGCATCAGAGCATTTTCATGTAATCCCTCATGCTCCTTTACCTCTGTCAGAGGGAGACAAAAGAGGAGGCTCCTGCCTCTTTTCTTCCACCCACATGCTTTTTGCTTTAGACGCACAGAGGTACCGTTCCGTCTTTCTGTTGCTTTGACTCCTTAAAAGAGACTGAAATAGAGAAGGTTATTAAAAATGTGTGACAATTCAGAGTGTAGATTACAGGGCAGAAATTGGGGGCTTTGAGCCTCCTACATAAGGCTTGGACCCCTCTAAAAGAAGTAAAAAAAAATAGATTGGGGGAGATAAAGGATTAATTAGATTATAAGTTTGATGTAATTTGTATATGTAGATTTACTTTATACAATATACTAGTTTACAATATTTACTCTTTACAATATACTAAGTATCTTGAAAAAAAGTCTAATGGGGCAGTGTGTGGCATAGCTGTAAAAGCAGAGCAGGCACCCCATCTTTGGAGGCTATTAGTCCTTAATGCAGCCATCCTGGGTTTGATTCCAGACCTTGGGACCTTTTCAAAATGTCTCTCCCAGTTCTCTCTCTACCTATTGCTGTACTAATTACTGTTAATAATTGCCAGTAGTACCAAAAATATGTTGTATTAGGAATTTACCTGTTTCAACTCTGAAACCACCATTATTTTAAACTCCTACTGCTGTCAATCAAATTTGCTGAAAATTGAACAATTAGCTGATCTGACTTCAAGGTTTCCCGTTATATCGTTACAAAGCAGGTTCTGTTGTTGTAACAATCTGCAGTTGGAGTATGATTCAGAGGTGCTGTTTTGGCAACCGGATAAAGATTTGAATCAGGTTCTAATGTCAATGTCATAATTTCCACAAAAAGGCGTTGTGAACTCATTGTTGTACTTTGTGAGTTAGCCAGATTTATGGCTGTTGAAAAGCATTTACTTTGTGACAAAGGCAAGGACATTTAGGTCTAAGTCAAATATAGATTAAAAACTGTCCTCAAATCACTTATAAAGTTCTATTTAGTTAGAATCAAACAAACTACAATCCAAAATAGTAAATCCATCAATCCACCTTTAAACGGTTTTCAGGTATGAGACGTCTGTTTAAGGTCATGACATAACATTTCCGTTAGAACCCAGACTTTAAGTAGGCAACTTCAAAGCCCTCAGTCCAGTCTTTTTTTAACCATTCTGATGAGGACTTGCGGTTGTGTTTTGGATCGTCATGATGCATAACACAAGTATGCTCGGGTTTAACCTCTCAAACTGATAGCAGGACATTCTCCTTCTGGATTTGTTGGTAGAGAGCAGAAATTATTATCCATCAATTAGGCTATGTTGTCCAGGTCCTTATGTGTTCTTCAATTTTTTCACATTGTGCTGCTTTGTGAGACCTTTTAGTCTACTTCATGTCGTCAAACAGGTCCAATTCAAGTTATTTGTTGTTTCTACAAGTCTGGCAGTAATAAGACCGGACGCGGTTGCGGCTAGTGATTATGATGATTATTGGTTCTCATAGGGCCAAGATGGGTTGAATAGGTTTCTCACCTTTCAACCAGTGTTTGTAAACCTTTTGTAATTATTTTGTAAGCGTGACATACAGTAATTTGCAAAAATGGAAGGAATCTTTATGGGGACAAATACTTTTTCACAGCTCTAAATACATTGTGTACATCTGCTCTGGTATGATTTTCTGCCATTCCTGAACCTGAATAATTTTTAGGTGACAAAGGACATAAATATTATCGTCTGGTCTATGTCCTATGGACTGCTAGACTTGATATGAGTCTTTATGTAGGTGGCCAGTATTATGGTAAACAAGAAGACTTGTGAAGGATATAATATTTTAGTTTGCTGAAGCACTTCTACGTGCACCATTTAATTTGTACCTTGCATACATTAAATTGATTCCAGAGCATTATTGCCTCTATGTGATTTCTAGAATTTAAACAGGGGGATTTATTTTTGAGTGAGAGGTGAAGATGTGAGGTATAAACAGTAATTACCTGGGTGATTATCTCCCAAATGGAAGGAGAGGTCATTGTAGCGAGATCAGTAACCCAACAACAATTAGATTACTATAAATCCCCATTTTATCAGAGGGGAACCAGGTGAAACAAAGAGCTGCAGAGGGTGAGACAGAGGGCAGGACCATTTCCCCCTCCGTTGATTGGTGTCAAATGCTTCTGAATCATTTGGAAGGAAAGGCCTATGATCTCTCTGCACACAGACACACATGCTTTCCCATTCGCTGCAAATACATCTAGGAAAGGGGAAATGGATCAGTGGACGACAGTTCTCACACACACCCTAATGCACACTTTCTCACACACACAAACCCACACTCTGCTGAGCAGAGCTAACGAGCCTGTTATGAATTATGCCCTTTCTTCCAGGAACGACAGCACTTTATCTCTTCCTGCTCATGCATCCCTCCATCTCCAGTAACTTCCCCAGTCCAAAGACATTCGAGGAGGTCCAGTTCTTTAACACCAACAACTACCACAAAGGAATCGACTGGTAAGTGCCAACAGGCGACACCACACACTTCTTCACCTTCTTTCATTTCTTTGACTTTTATTAGTCAGTGCCTAAGGTGAAACAAAAGATAACAAACCACCTTTCTTAATTTTGTGAGGTTGTTATCGGCTTTCACCTGCTTTTACAGACTTCAGTAATGCGTCAGGCAGTTCAGAACAGCTCAACAGTGTCCTCCAAATGAGGTTTTAATTCTGTCGTGTAAGCCAACAGACATATTTCGGCCTAAAATGACCCATAAATGGGTTACTTAGCTGACAGACACAGCTGTCGCATTCTCCAGAAAAACTTGTTCACTGAAAATAGCTTAAATCACATCCTCAGACTCCTTTAAAGCACAGATAAACTGTAGAACGTCTTGACTTTCCAGACTGCACTTGACTTTGCAATTATGTGCAAAGCGACGGTGCACTGCTTTGGCTCACCAAGTTTTGATTAATTGCAGATGTTTGTGCCTGTGGTGTGCATCTAAAAATCATGTCTGTTTTGCCTCAGGTATATGGAGTTTTTTCCCGTGCCCTCCAATGTTAGCACAGATTTCATGTTTGAGAAGAGCGCCAACTATTTTCCCTCAGAGGAGACCCCACAGCGAGCTGCTGCCCTGCTGCCCAAGGCCAAGATCATCACGCTGCTCATCAACCCGTCTGACAGGGCCTACAGCTGGTATCAGGTGAACACTCTCAGCACAAACACATGCACAGAATAATTTTGATGCCTGCGACTGCACATGTACAGTCCCTGGCAAAAAAATTCCCACGGCTCAACGTTTTCCCATTACAATAACGAACATCACCACAGCATGATGCTGCCACAACTATTATATCCAGTGGTGGTAGTGTTTTCAGGGTGATGTTGGTGATTCTCACATGTATGTATGGATGTATGCTTGCACTGTAGCACTTTACCCTGCATGTGTTTTCATCTGTTTTGTAATTGTATGTGTGATATAGTTGTTATTGTATGCATGTGTAAGGCACTGACACCACTGGGTAATGCCAAGTTAGTTATCTAAAATATCTGTATTCATTATATCTGCTCATTCATCTATTATAAACCCCTGAATCTGTCATCTTAAGATGAATCAGAAATGGATGTCAGCCAAATGTCATCTCCAGTTTTATGCTGTTTACCTTAAAGCAGATAGATTGAAAAATATATAAGAGAAAAATACCTGATGTCCAAGGCAAGATATTTAAAGCCTTTTCTGTTGTTGTGCACCCATTTTCAGCACCAAAGAGCCCATGAGGACCGTACAGCCCTGCAGTTCACCTTCTATGAGGTCATCAGTGCAAGAAAGGGAGCGCCTGCAGAGCTGCGATCCCTGCAGAGTCGCTGCCTCATCCCCGGCCTGTATGCTACACACCTAGACAGGTGGCTGATGTACTACCCCGCTAACCAGGTACGACAGTCACTGATACAAGACTCTGGTATTATAATTTCAAATGAATCAAAAGCAAATGCTAGTCTGCCTTGAGTTTTTAGCACATGTTGTTTAAAACGCTTTTAAACTTTTTAACTTTTTCTATGGTTGCACCGAAATGGCAGTATATATCTAATAATGCCCCCTATCCCTATATGGATATGTGTGTGTGTGCAGGTGATGATCATTGACGGGCATCAGCTAAGAAGCGACCCCACAGCAGTGATGGATGAAGTGCAGAAGTTCCTGGGTGTCATTCCTCACTTTAACTACTCCCAGACTCTTACGTGAGTGTCTGATGCTGCATGCTTGCCAATCATTTACATGTGAGACAAATGTCATTCGATATGCATTCATCAACAAGTTCCCAAAATCCCAAATCTGTGGGAAGCCTGACATCTGCTGGTAAACAGTTGTGTCCGATTCTCAGCAACATGTCATGAGTCACACTGTAAACAAAAGCAGCAGCAATATCAGATGGTCGTTTGTTGAAGCTGTAAAAAAATATTTATAGATAACAATTTTTTTACATTTTCTCAGAAAAAACATTAAATAAAAAATGAGACAAAAAAACACATAACAAAACCACAGCTATGGCACAATAATTACTGTGCTCCCCAAGTGCAATAAAGTTCCTCCAGAATTTATCTGCCTGTCCTCTAACTACTGTGTCCTGCAAAAATATTCACACCCATTAAAGTTTTGTTATATTTTGCCGCTTTGCAACCACAAACTATAGTGTATATGAAACAACAATGGTGGCAGCATCATGCTGAAGGAATGTTTTTTATAGCAGGGAAAGGGAGGTATTGACTTAAGTTTGCTATAAATGCACAACATAGAAGATTTAAACCATTTTCCTTTCATTTCAAACTTATTTGCTACTTTGTGTTGGTCTGTTAAAATCCCAATGAAATACATTGAAGTTTGTAGTTTTAAAATGACAAAATGTTTGCAGGGCACTGTATAGTCAGTCAGTCTCTGAAATAAAACGTAGGATGCTGTCTCTGTCACCCAAGCACCTATTCTGCCTAGACAACCCAGCAAATTGCATCGATCAGTGACTTGCAGCATTCATTCCTCCTGAATGAGCATGTAGCGAGAGTGGACAGTCACTTGCATTGACTTTGAGCAATTCCTCATACTGAGCATGCATGCAGCGACAGTGGGTAAACAAACTCCCCTTTAACAGGAAGAAACATCAAGCAGAACCAGTCGCAGTGTGAACAGCCATCTGCCACGACCGACTGTTGGTTTGAGAGAATAAAGCAAACACACAAAAAGGACACAGAAGCACTGATCCAGGAGTACTTTCTATGGGAAAAACTAAAACATGAATGGTTATAGCTCCTTTAGCGGCTTCATCTACGAGAGAAAGACAGCTGAATTGATGAACTCTGAGCCAGTTTTCAAGTCTAGATTATGAAATAGAGCACATACTGTTAGTCACAGTAAAAGCTTAGCCAGTAGCTATGTCTAGGAGAGACAGAGTTAACACTGAAAGACAGGGCCAAGTGTATCATCTGTATAAGGTGAACACTAAGTTGTTGGCAGCAGCAGCTTGGCCAGGAAGGTGCCACAACGAAACACAGGATCAGGCCAGATCTAGCTTTTAGAGAGAGAAAAACAGAGAGAGAAAGCAGATAATGTACAATTGGAGAGTAGTATGAGAATGAGGAGTGTGTGAAAGTGGTCATTATGAACTCCAGCAGTCTAAGCCTATAACAACTACAGAGATACTTCAGGATAACCGAAGGAACTCTAACTAAGAGCTTTATCAAAAAGGAAAGTTTTAAGCCTAGCCTTAAAAGTTGACAGGGTGTCTGCCTCATGGACTAAAACTGACCGATCAAACCAAAGTGATGCATGATTGTGAAGTGGTAAGACAGTTTCTATATTTAAAAATTATAAAAGTGTAGCCCCTAAAAAAAATCCAGTGCACTTTTTTTTTTTTATTGGGTATCCATTTTCTTTACATTTGCAATGATGCATTACTGTATATTGATCTGTGAAAAGCTTAAGCAGTAATAATTGTTTCACAAGGTGCTGTGTGTCATAAAAACATCATAAAACAACAAGATCTGAATCTTTCCTGTAAGGTTTATTAACCGTATCAGACCACAGTTGTTAATTGTTTATTCACAAACGCAATTCAGAAGTAAAAATGTTTTATATATTTATTCTAATTTTAATTAACCCTGTTGGGTTCCTTGACATTTTTTGAGGAAAGATGCATCCCTTTAACTGATTCATTCAGAGATTACAGACATTGACAGTTTAGATTGTTTAGTTGACTTGAAAATTATTTGCAGAAATATAAGACAGCCCTCACTTGCAGACGGGATCAGGTTCCTATCCCACTTTTTGTAATGCTTTTTTCTGTTCGGTCAAAATTATCACTATTTTTTTTCAGCTCCTATTTTTCGACACTGTCCACATGCTAACAGTTTAGGTTTTTGAGGATGAGAAGGTTTTTACCCTGGCTGTTATGTATGTGAATATACATAACTATTCAACTGTTTACACAGAAAGGCATGTATAATGCTTCATTTGAAATGGATAAACTGTGCCATCACAGAATAACACTTTGTTTGGAGATCTGATTTTAGAAGAACTGTCTTGGCATCTAGTTGCAGATTTGGAAGCATGTGCAAACTCTGTCATGTTTGTAAACATTTAGCACCTGCTAATAGTGTTGTGCATCTGCCCTTCAGAGTACAAACTGCTTGTATCCTCTGCCTGCCTGTCTGAGTTAAAGCTGAAACAGTACAAGACAGAAACCTTAGTTATCTGCACTGTTTCAACCCAGAAGACTAAATTGATCAAAAACAGCACAGCAACAAGTGACAGTAACCCAAGACAAACAATAAAACCTAAAATGAATGGCTGTCTTTTTCAGCCTTTTTCAGTGGCAGTCACTAAAGCCCATGTCTTCAGTGACTGATGTACAGTCTTATACTTGTGTCCACATCATGATCTGTGATGACATAAATGAAACATGTGGCTTTTATGCTTTGGATGAGTGGGAAACAGTTTATTTCTCGAGCACCACTCATCAGAATGCAATCACCCTGCGAAGCCTCAAGCTTCGAGACAGTGACATCCAGAATTTGTGGCTTGGACTGGGACAAAGAATGGCTCTGTCTTCAATCACAATCCCACATGCATACAAAAAACAGGAAGAGATTCTGATGGAATAATGAGGGTGCTCTGTGTGTGTGTGTGTGTGTTTTGTCTGAGGATAGAGTTAGACAAAAGCCTAATCTTTTGTCTTGTCATTTCTTCTTTCACACAGCAGCAGTCTGACAGATTCCTAACACTCAAGGCTATTTTTTAATCTCCTTTTCCTTTCCCTCATCTTTTGTGACTGAAGCTGACCACTTAGCTCTTGTTTTGCTTTATTAGTTCAAAAATTTATGTAGATGAAAAAAATATTTGTATATTTTAATATTTTTTGCCACATCTTCATTACTTTTAGCATGAGTCTGACTGGTTGTGGTTCTGTTTTTGTACCAAAACGTACGTTATTCAGTTTTATGTAGGCGTAGGCAGGTAAAGGGGTCTAAATACAAACATACACCACACTTTTCTTTTTTTTTTTGTAAAATAGATTGAGAGCCAAATATTTATTTCTTTCCACAAATATCCAGAACTTAGTGTTGGTCTATCCCATGCAGTTGTAACTATAAAAGTTTGACATGTATGAATTATTTTTTAAGGCACTGTAGGACTCCTTGAAAATTGAAAGTGGACTAATTTCATCCATTGTGCATTTCTCTTTAGATGACAAGCATAATGTGGTGCCTTTGGGTCACTGTTACTTCCCTCAAGGTTATTGATTTTTCATGAGCTTTATTATAACCAAGACAGATCTCGTTTTAAGTTCTGTCCTAGAAAATTGTTATGAAATGAAACTTATAAAAATAGTTTGTCACAGCCAAAACTGCCAAAGAAAACCATTCATTTCCCTTCTCATAGTGACTCTTTAACCTCTTTTCTCCTTTCTTCTTCTCTCAGCTTTGACCCTCAGAAGGGCTTCTGGTGCCAGCTCCTAGAGGGAGGAAAGACAAAATGTTTGGGAAAAAGCAAAGGAAGGAAGTACCCTTCTATGGACCCAGAGGTAATTTTGTTTACTGTTAACTAAAAGAAATTTGTGCTCAGCAAATAAACGGTTCATGTATTATGATGTGAGGGATCGAGAAAGTAACTGATACCAAAACTGATACCAAAGGAAAACAGCCATATTACAATCCTTGACAATCCTTATTTATCTCTATCATTGTGGCAAAATATCCCCTAGGACTCAAAGAAAAGGTGGCCACTGTAACCCCATCTGATCCAGACAGACGCTTTAAACCTAATTAGGGGGACTTAATAAAAACCACAATGAAAAACGGAACAAGGCAGATTGGGATAAAGGGAGATGAAAGATAGAGGGAGAAAAATCAAAATCCATAAATCTTTGTTCTCCCTCTTGACTCCACAGAGAGGCTGCAGACGATGACTCACACATTCGCTTTCACATAGATACATTCTGTTTCCACACATGTGCCCATGCATGGCTCACGGCTGTGCCTCCGTGTCCCCTGTAATTAACATTTTTTTGCCTCAACCAAGGAGACACAAGGAGCGGCCAAAGAGAGGAGATGGAGTGAACAACAGGGCACAGGGACTGGGAAAATCAATACAGAGCCTTGCACAAGTATTCACTCCCCCTGAACTTTTTCACGTTTTGTCACATTGCATTCATAAACTTTGATGTATTTTGGAAGGATTTTATGTGACAGACCAACATAAAGTAGCACATAATTCTGAGTGCTTGTTTTTATTTTTCAATAAATATATTCTGCTCCCTCTCAGCCCTCTTTACTCTGAAACAACCTATTACCTAATTCATTTGACACATAATTGGTAACAAGGATCTACCTGTATGTAATTTTAGTCCCATTATTAATACAGCTGTCTTGTGTAGGCCTCAAAGGTTTGTTAGACAACATAAATAAACAAACAGCATTGTGAAGACCAGGCAACACAGCAGACAGGTCATGGAGAATATTGTGAACTTTAAAGCAGGAATAAAACCATATCCTAAACTTTAAACATCCCAAAACACAACGAGCAGGGCAGAACTGTAACCCTAAAGAGACATGGCTGTCCACCTAAAGTAACAGGCTGTTCAAAGACAAGATTAATCAGAGAAGCGCCAAACTTTGGCTGAGCTGCAGAGATCCACATCTCTGGTGGGATAATCTCTTCACAGGACAAGTGTTAGTCTTGCCCTCCACAAATCTACACTTTATGGAGAGTGGCAAGTATAAGGATGCTTTTTTTCAGAGAAACCAATAAGAAGTCACATTTGCATGTAGTGGACACAGGAAGTGTGGAAGAATGTGCTCTGGCCAAATGAAAGCAAAATAAAAAAACTTCCCTAAATGCAAAATGCTTATCACCAAGTCACAGAATCCTCATGATGAAACATGAAGGTGGCAACATCAAGCTTTGGGAATATATATTTTTTCAGCTAGGACAGGTAAGAGTCTTGAGACAGGAACAGAGGTTAACCCACCAGCAGGACATTCACCTTAAACATACAGTCAGAGCTACAATTAAATGGTTTAGATTAATCTTGTGTTTTAATGGCTCAGTCAAAGTTCAGATCTAAATGTAACTGAGCATCTTTGGAAAGACTTGAAAAAAATAATTTTGGAAAAACTGGTCTGAAGATTGTAACCTGTTACTAATTTCTTAATTGTATTTATTTCCTTTTAAATGTTTCAACCCTAATTTGTAATCCTTTCTTCTCTTTTACCTTTTTGAATCTTGACTGTAGATCTTTTGTTTTTCCTGACTCCATTTCCCTTGTTTCTCCTGCATGTCTGTCATCCTCTTTGTTCACCCTTACTCAATGTATTTTTCTCTCCTCCTCTTCCACTCCTCAGGCACGCGCATATCTCTCCAGGTATTACAGGGAGCACAATGTGGAGCTGTCAAAGCTGCTGCATCGACTCGGACAGCCCCTTCCCTCATGGCTGAGAGAAGAGCTGCAGAAGGTCAGCACCATGCTCATCTCACCAACGGACATGTGCTTTTAAAGGTTAAAAATAAAAACATAAAATTTAAAGAGCCACAAAGTGTGGCTATTTCAAGACTTGGGCAAGACCTCAACAAGGGTCTGTTTTTCTTCTTTTTTTTTTAGAATCTACATGTTTGCAGGGTTTAACTTACATTTTTCAACTATGATCCTGAAATAAGGACCATGAAAGAAAGAACCTAACCCTAACCTAAAATCCAAGTGACTAAATTGAGCTTCCTCCGTAGGACGGCTGTGCTCAGCCTTAGAGATAGGGTGAGGGGCTCTGCCATTTATGGGAAACTCATTGTAGAGCCACGTCTCCCCGCTTTGATTGAAGTATGTAAGGCAGCCTCCAAAGTAAGGCATCCAGGGGGCTTACTTATTGGGTGCCAGAAACCTCTCAAAGACTCCTTTCTGTGTGAAGGAGCAGTGGCTCAGCTTCAGCCTTCAGCCTTCCCTCCACCCACATGATTTGACTCTAAATGAAAAAACAGTGCAATTAAAGTCCCTCATTCCATTTTTTCGCTCTTTTCCTTTTTTCCTCTCTCCAACCCTTCCTCTTTTTTTACCCCTTTCTGAAGGTTAGATAACATTTCAGTCCATGAACCAGGGGTAAAGGTCAAGATATCAGAGATCAGGAAGCGACTAGGAGCTCCTGAACTTCGTGTGCGCGCTGTCTGTGGCCTTTTAGTGCACGCTGAGGTGAAGCCAAGGAAGGATGGACTTGTTTCACCTGCGAGCTGCGGCGCTGCTGGATGGAGCAAGAGGTGTGATGTGGCAAGAATCTTTTTGCGCTGCAATGGATGGATGGATGGATGGATGGATGGATGGATGTTACAAATGACTGGAGGCAGCTCTAAAGAAACTGGGACTAAAGCAAAGCGCCAGCTTATGTTAAAAGAGAGCTGTGGGAGGTGTTGAGGATTTGGCATGTCCCAAATGCCTAAACCTTGTTCTGAACTGTTCTGATTTTTTGGTTTTATTTCTCCTCTAAGTTATGTTACCAGAGCAGCGCTGGTCAGCTGTGCGTGGTTCACATATAGATTTCTTTGCACTGAGTTCTGTTCTATGTATTCCCCAAAACAAAATAATACATACCTTTTAAGATTTACTTTTACCTGAATTTGTTTTATTTAGATTTTTATTGTATGATGACTGAATAAAAAGCAGGCTCTTGACAGGCTCTTACTTGCTTTTTTGTATTGCAAATCTTTTTTGTAAAACAGGTTTGAGGCAGATCTGGTAGCATTGTTCACCCCACAGTACGTCATGACGCTTTTAATAGGAGAAGGTTTGGACTGGAAATGAGTAACTGAAACTAAAAGCTTAACTCAGTCAATACTTTCCAAGCAAGTCATGCACGAGTATGCTTTGTCCATTTATTAGAGAATGATTTCAGTTCTAAGAACTGCAAAGACATGACCAAAACAAGTCCGAAATGTGAGGTAACACATTTAATTTTTAGGATTTTTTTAAGTTGGTGCTGTTACTGCAAGGAGTTTGTTTTATCCATGTCTCATGTAGGTCTAAACCTTTTTTCCCTTTGAAAACCAGTGGCCTATGTTTAGCCTCAATTTGAATGCAAACAACCCTAAATGTCATATACAAAACCAAAATTCAAATAAAAATGGATATGACTCTCAGCATAAAACGTTTGTTGTGTTTTTGGTGGGCCCCATTTGAAAGGTCACGTTTGTTCTAAATGGGTGAGGATAGACTGCTTTACTTCAAAGGTAAGTTAAGAGATACTGTGTGGGAATTTCTTTTTCAGATTCATTTACCTTTTATTCCCAAAACCAACACTGATAATCCTGCCCAATCCTCTTTGCGCCGGTCCCTCATGGTTCCCCCTCCAGGTAGTGGGCCCACTGGGGGGCAGCCTCGCGTCTCCCGTTCGGCCTTGGCCTGGCCCGATCCCGCGAGGAGCAACCCGGCCACCAGCTGCTCTCCGACGAGTCCCGACCCCAGGCCTGGCTCCAGGGTGGGACCCCGGCTCTGCCGTACCGGGGGACGTCACGTGTCTCGATTGTATGATCCTCATGAAGGTCTCTTAAAGGTCTGCGGTGCCTGTCGCGGCAGCAATCCCTGAACCCGGTAGTGGACACCGGAAGGATGCTGTCAAGCTGAAGGAGGAGTTCTATCGGCTGTGGTTGGCTTGTGGGACTCCTGAGGCGGCTGACGCAGAGGCTGGAAACTCAGGGTTGGACTCTTTCATCACCAAGGCTGAAGTCACCAAGGTGGTTAAAAAGCTCCACAGTGTCAGGGCTTTGGGGCTGGATGAGATCCACCCTGAGTACCTCAAGTCTCTGGATGTTGTGGGGCTGTCATGGTTGACTCGCCTCTTCAACATTGCGTGGCGGTTGGGGACAATGCCTCTGGACTGGCAGACTGGGGTGGTGGTACCCCTTCATAAGAAGGGTGACCCGAGGGTGTGCTCCAACTATAGGGGGATCACACTCCTCAGCCTCCCTGGTAAGGCCTATGCAAGGGTATTGGAGAGGAGAGTCCGGCCGATAGTTGAACCTCGGCGTCAGGAGGAGCAGTATGGTTTTTGTCCAGGCCGTGGAACACTGGACCAGCTCTACACCCTCTGCAGGGTACTCGAGGATTCATGGCAGTTTGCCCAACCGATCCAGATGTGTTTTGTGGACCTAGAGAAGGAATTTGACTGTGTCCCTCGTGGTGGGGGGTGCTCCAGGAGTCGGGGGCCCTTTATTAGGGGCCATCCGGTCTCTGTACAAGCGGAGTCAAGTTTGGTCCGCATTGCTGGCACTAAGAATCCGGCAGGGCTGCCCTTTGTCACAGATCCTACTCATAACTTTTATGGACAGGATTTCTAGACACAGCCAAGGGCCGGAGAGGGTCTGCTTTGGGGACCAGTGGATTTCATCTCTTCTTTTTGCAGATGACGTGGTCCTGCTGGCCCCCTCTAGCCAAGACCTACAGCATGCGCTGGGGCGGTTCGCAGCCGAGTGGAAAGCGGCTGGGATGAAGATCAGCTCCTCCAAGTCAGAGGCCATGGTACTCGACCGGAAAAGGGTGGCTTGTCCTCTTCAGGTTGGAGGAGAGTTCCTGCCTCAAGTGGAGGAGTGAAGCTGGTGCGTACAATTGCGCACCAGCTTTTTGCATGTTTCCAGTGGTGTTTTCATGATTTATTATTGATGAGTTTCAAGTCTTTGTGGTTGGAAGACCTCTGTTCCATCACTCTAATCTTAAGCTCCCTCCACAGATTCTCTATAAGATTCATATTGGGTCTCTCAAATCTAAGCCTGTTTCTGGGGTGCAAAATAATGAAACCATGCTAAAAAAAAAAAGGTGTGATAAGTTTTCCCTTTTTTGTACTGGCAAATAGTGTTACATAGAGAAGACCAAGAAAAGGCAATATCAAAATGGGACTATGTAAAAGGCTGCACAGTGGTGCAGTTGGTAGCACTGTTGGTTATGTCCGGGTACTCCTTCTTCCTAACCACAGTCCAAAAACATGATTGTTAAGTGTATATGGTTGTTTGTGTCTCTGTGTTCCCCTGCAATGGACTGGCGACCTGTCCAGGGTGTGCCCCACCTCTCGCCTGTAAATTGCTGGAGATAGGCACCAGCTCCCCCACGACCCTGTACAGAAGAAGACGGCATAGAAAATGGATGGATGGACTATATAAAAAATAGAAATGTCTGAAATGGCCTAAACTATTACTTTGCTAAATTAACATTTGATTTAAGTACACCATTTTTTCTTGCATGGTAGAAGTACAGTATCTCATTATTGCCCTGCGACAACATCTCTTGTTCACAGCCCTATTCAGGCAATGCCACGGATTTTCCATTAGATTTATGTTTTACCTCTGTTTAGGACTTTCCAGAACTTAATTCTGTTCTGCTAAAGCCATTCTTTGTTGATTTGAATGTATATTTGGTATCAGTGTGATGCTGAAAATATCTCAACTTTTAGCTCTCTAGCAGACACTCAGGCTTTATGAGGCAAAATGTATTAATATTTTGGTAATGCAAAGGGTTTTTACCTATTTATTTTTGATTTTTCTTTTTTTTTAAATACTCTAGCAAGGCATGTTTTATTTTTAAGGAGAGGTCTATCTCTTAACTAACCCTACTCATTAGTCCAGACATATGGAGAGTACAGCAGACTGCTGAATGCTGAATGAATGAATGAAGAAGTCGACCAGCATGTGTCAGATATTCCTGCAGCTGCCTCAGTTATGCTGGCAGCCTCCCTGACCTCTTTCTGCCTTGCCTTTTCATCACTTTTGAAGATATGCAGTTTTTGTAATATCTCTGTTGTCCCATACAGTGCCCAATTTCTGTTCAATGCTACATCTAATGTTGTAAAATTCGTAACCTTTTCCTACCTTTTAACAGTAATATCCTTTGGATCTTCTGTAAGCTCACTCTAAACTATGGTTTTAGCAAAAATAAAATGCAAATTAGGAAATGTCAAGAAAATACGTTTTTGTCAGTTTTGCTATAGTTGATGCCGGTTATGAAATAGAGAAGACTGAATGCATAAATAAAATCAGAAAATGTGTTTACAGCTTATTAGTTAAAGGGTGAGCAAACGTATACTACCAGGTCATTGCGGGTGTTTTAGTTTTACATTTTCCCCCAAAGGTGATTTTTTGTTTTACAGTGGAATCGTACAGTATACTGTATACTATGCCATATTAAAGTTAGAAAAAATATTTGTGTTTTTACATTGCATAAACCTGGCTTTTTAAACAGAGGTATAGTATATACATTTTAGATCTTATCTTTAGTAAGGCATTCTACTTTTTAACAGCCAATGCAATAGCAGATAATATTCAAGCACATTAGTAAGATAAAAGACTGTTTTATCTTTTTGATCATTTGTTGCTACAATACTTTGGATTGTTTTTGCACTGCATTTTAACAGCTGAACCTTAGGGACTAAAATAGCTAGAATGCAATACAAATTCATAAATTAAAAATAACAATAGTAAATTATTTTTCACACTAATACCACGGAGCCATTAATGTTTCATGATTTGAATCAGTTAAGCCGGTCTGACTTTAACCTGTAAAAATATACTCAAAACTTAACAAAAGTGCAATTGGCGACCTGTCCAGGGTGTACCCCGCCTCTCGCCCGTAGACTGCTGGAGATAGGCACCAGCTCCCCCGCGACCCACTATGGAAGAAGCGGTAGAAAATGACTGACTGACTGACTTAACAAAAGTGCTGTAAATAAATATCTGAATTGGGTTGTTGTAATGTGTAATATTGACCACAGGAGGGCAGAGTCAGACTGAAAGCTCAGTGTGTATTTTTTTGCTTCCGCTGATTATTTGTTTTTTCTGGCTAAGACAATGGCATAAAAATGAGATCGACATGTAGAAAAATTCACTGTGTTCCCTGGGACTCATGGTCAATTGCAATTTTATTTTCTTTTTCTCTGTGTCACATGGACTCAATCCAGTAAAGCTTTATGTTTCTATCTTGTGTTTATCTTGTGTTGATGTCAGCAGTTTCTGAGTAATGCATTAAAATACTGTTTAAAAGATTAAATACATTTTGGACTTCATTTATTCCTTCATAGTCATCATTAACGTTTCCTTACAGGGAAAGTGTGGCTTGAAATGAGGCAATGAGGCATTTACTTTAGAAGTTAGACAGCTGTTGTTTTTAGGCCATATGAGATACAGTCCACCTGAATTTTATGGTATTCACAAAATATTTAACAACATAAACCCTCAAACCAATAAACACCAAATGCTGGGTGAAATGTATCTTTTTGCTATCTAACATTTTATTTGGTGCAGCTGCAGAGTAATAACTGGGCTATGTTCTTTTCGTTTTAAGAAAACTAGCTGCTATTCATGTCAACACTCCATGACGTTTCATCAACACTGGTCAGGTAGGGGTGTGCAAGTGCCTCTTCCAGACACTGCTCTGAAAAACGTACCTAAAAAATGTTGTATAGAGTGGCCCCGTGACCTGCTAGGTCTGTGACACACAAAAGATCCAAAATGAAGCTCAACAACCACATCTGCATGTATTTACAAAAACCACAAATGGCTTTTTAAACCAATGTACTAATATCATTCAATTTCAGAGCCCTGAAACCTAAAAGTATTGAATGTATAAAACAGAAATAACTCTAACATTTGTTTTTTAAAGCAGGAAACTCAACATAAAAGTTTTTTTTTTTTTTAACAGAGCCTTTTGAGTTGTGTCCACCAAAGCAGGAAGGAACTACCAAATACAGATGATGATGTTACATCTCGAGTAGCACCCTCTTGAAACCTGTAAGTCATATATTTGTAGAGAGGTACCTGATTGTTGTACTGACAAAAACATTTTAGGAAGAATATGTTAAATGGTTGTGGCTGTTATTGGTGACACACAAAATAGTTGCAAGCACTTTTGCTACAAAAATCATCTACACAGGAAACCTGGCTGAGTTAACACAAATACAGAGGATGAATTTCTCCTCACTCAAAACAAATCTATCTCTCCACCGAAGACACATTTTGCCCCAAGAGTATTAAGCATTTGGAATCTTGGACTCCACCAAGGTGACTATGAGTGTTGCTTATGAGCATTAATGTCAGATATGAAAATAGCAGCATAGTTTGTTTTTTTTCCTCAGTGTCTGAGCCAAATGAAGGAGGGAACGTTTGATTCCAGATATCTTGAGAGTACTGTAAATATAGATTTTTCTATTACTACTTTTGGCTTGGGCTGACATGTCATGCATTGATTTTTCAAATGTGACTTCATCCATGTTTAGAATCGTTTGACTGCATTCCAATCTTTATTGTGCTCACTTTTTTTTTTTTTTTTTTACATATTTTAGACATGGAAAATAATGCAATTATTGTGAACTGAACATAACTGAGAAGAAAAGGTTGTAAGTAGTATCTCCTCTTGAAACATCTTAGGTTTGATGAATAAAAAGACTACAGATTCTACAAATGTCCTGTATGGGGAAATGTTAAGGTGAAATAATAACACTAAACAAAGTAAACATTGGAAAAAGAAATATTTATGTCTTTCTTCAGTAACAGAAGCATGCTCAGTACTGTAATTACAACACTAGGACAGTGTGGCTGCAACGAAGAACCACTTGGAAATACTGTTTTGTGCTTTGACCTAGAAATACCGTCTTTCTGTGTAAACATTACTCAGCACAATGTCAACCTCTATGTTTTGCTGAATATAAAGGATAAAGGCCTGAGCAATATTAAGACATGATATAAGATTCTTGCATAAATTTAAACACAACTCAGAAATGAAACAAGACTAAAATGAGGCTTAGGAGCATATTTCACTATGTACCATACAATTAAATTAAAAAATAGGTGATTTTAGTGCAAGTATGCAAATTCATCCATAGACAGTCCACTATATGTTTGGTCCTTTTTCAAACAAATGACACATTAATATGAAAAATTACAATATTAGGGTGGCAAACAAAATATAATTTAAACAATGGACAATGTTACAACAGCAAAGATGTTTCAGTTATGGTGTTATTCATGAGTGTGAATAAACTTCAGCATTGTGCTCTAACATTTTTCCCCTGAATTTTCTTTCACCTTTTCGTTAGGCAATATATATTACCAGATTGTCGTGAGTGAAATGTATTGCTGCCTTGTTTGTCCTTTGACCAATCGAGTGCTGAGAGGTCGCTTCTTGCAGTTTGCCAGCCTCATTGCTTTTTCTCATCACGTCCAGTTACTTTGCGTATCCACGAACTGAAGGCCAAGACTTTGGTGTAAACACCAGGGGACTGCTGTGTCCTACAGGCATGACCCCAGGACGTGACCCCATAAACCACCCAGCCCCCTCCTGGACGCTCGCACACCAGCGGACCTCCGCTGTCACCCCGGCAACTGTCCACGCGCCTCTCTGACTGGACGCTCCCAGCGCAGAGCATGCGGCTTGTGAAGGCGCTGTGGAAATACTGCTGGCAGTGACGTCGAGGAAGAAGGGACAGAGGGGCTTGCTGCAGGGTCTTTGAGTATGAACGTCCTGTAAAAGGTGATAGCAGTTTATGTGAGTTCTTGATGGATAATTGAGTTTTAAACAGGGTGGGTTCAGCTCAAAATACAGCAGTGCGGGATATTCTAATTCCTGCTGCAATTTCAACATTTGTGACTACATCAATGTTAGATGTAGCCCAACTAGACTGATTAACAAAGAGAATGCAGTGAAATATTCCTAGTTCATAGTCGGAAAAACAACAAGAATACTCACAAAACCAAAACAAGCAAATACCAGAGTTTTCTAAATTACTTGTGAAATGCTATCTACTATAGCATGACAGCATTCCCTGCTTTAAGCTCCAACTGAGACAACTCATACACGTTATAAGAACAACACTTATCTGCCTCAAATAGTATGTTCACCTGTCTTTCCCTTTTCAGAGTGGCAAAGAGAAACAGGCCTCTTTTTCAAGTCATATGTAGAGGGGTTGGACAATGAAACTGAAACATCTGTCATTTTAGTGTGGGAGGTTTCATGGCTAAATTGGACCTGCCTGGTAGCCAGTCTTCAATGATTGCACATTGCACCAGTAAGAGCAGAGTGTGAAGGTTCAATTAGCAGGGTAAGAGCACAGTTTTGCTCAAAATATTGAAATACACACAACATTATGGGTGACATACCAGAGTTCAAAAGAGGACAAAATTTTTGGGACGTCTTGCTGGCGCATCTGTGACCAAGACAGCAAGTCTATGTGATGTATCAAGAGCCACGGTATCCAGGGTAATGTCACATACCACCAAGAGGACAAACCAACCCAAACGGGTTTAAACCCCGTGGACGCAAGGGGAAGTGTCGGGAAAGGGGGAGTTCGGGTGCTAACCCATGTACCCAAAAAAACAAAAAACCAGGCGCCCAAATCACGGCAAAATTTAAAGTGCACCTCAATCTCCTGTTTCCACCAGAACTTCGTCGGAGCTCCACAGGGTAATAAAACGGCCCGGGGCTGCTAACCCAAAAACCTTTTGGTAACTCTGCCAATCCAAAACATCTTTTTTTAATGTTGAAAGGAGCGCAAATTTGGGGCTGTGGACAATGCAAATAGATTGTTCTCTGTGATCCCCCTTTACTTTTTTTCCCCACATCCGGAGAGTTTGGGTGTGGGAAAAACCCAAAAGAACATACCCCCAGATTTTGCATGCCAAAGTGAAGCATGGGTGGATCAGTGAGGGTTTTTGGGCTGCTAATCATGGCATTCCCCTTTGGCCCCGATTTTTGTAGAGGACGCTCACTGCCAAGGACTACCAACCTTTTTGAGGACCATGTGCATCCAATGGTTCAACATTGATTGAAAAGGGGGCCAGTACAGGATACAATGCACCCAAAACCACAGACAACGGTGAAAGATTGGTTGATGGACTGAAGTGAAAATTGAACATCTCCCATGGGGGCACGCACCGATCAAAAATTATTGAGCCACTTGGGGGTTTTTTGGGGGAGGATCAGGGGAAAGTTTTCCTCCACCCGTATCAGTAGTGCCGGCCCCTATCCTGCAAAAAAGAATGGGTTAAAAAACCCCCCGACCAAAGTGCAGGACTTGTATATGTCTTCCAAGAAGAAATTTACACTGTATTTGGGGCAAAAGGAGGCCCCACCCATACTAATAAATTATTGTGTTCTAAAACCAGGTGTTTCAGTTTCATTGTCCAACCCCTGTATCTCCCAGACAAACAAGAAGTCATGGACTACTAAAATTCTTCTTCTTGACATAATAATAATAATTCTTCTTAAAAAAGTAAATTATACGATTAAATTATGTTTCAGACGCATGTTTTTTTTTATTGTTTGAGGTGCCAATAAGTATAGGCTAATGGATTTTTGTAACCCCAGTTATTCGTTATCATGAGTTATTTTATCACTGAAAAATATTATACCATATATACCACATATATGAGCTACAAGAGTGTTTCTCAAATGTAAGAGCAATAATCCAATCATAACATTACTTAATCCAAAGCTGTGCAGTGTAGATGCTCTTTCTGCACTGTTAAAGGTTCACTCATATCGGCATGCTGAATGCTTAAGGCAGCGAGAATTTCTGGCAGTCTGCCCTATTTTCAGGATGTGTGGTAATTGGCGGGGTGTCTCCCTAATTAACACGTCAACTGGGACCTTTAACACACACAAGACATATTGTGCTGAGGTGTGCCGAGACGGAACAGATTACTGGACTCCAGTCTTGAAAACGTTTATCAGAATTGATCTGATTAGAAAAAGTTTGAAAAGGATCGCTGGGCAGCAGATCCAACAGGACTTCTTGTTCCTCAAAACATGCGCTTTTTTACATTTAAACACACATGTTTAGATATACCAACATACATGGCTAGGATAGAAACACTGGGACAGTTGCCTTAGGCCAACAGAGGGAGTGTACACTTAGCAATGAATAAATTTCCATCATGCTAGTGTTACAATAGTGAATATTTTAGCATCCTGATTTTATACTGTTGGTGCTTTTGTAATTTGTGTTCCACATATGAATAACTAATGAAGAAATAAGCGTCATTTTAAGCTGTTCGGTGTGTGGTACACATTAATGATTAACTTTACTGATTGCTCCAGAATTCCTAGTTTGAGAGCAGCATGGACAGAAGCTCTCCTGGCTTTGAGGAGTAGCATGGAAACTAGGGGTAACTACAGAACCAAGTCTCTCCTAAGGTGGCGGCATTTGTGTCTCAGTAGCCACACAGAGTCATTAAATATCCATGGCAGCCTCAGCTGGTGTGTGGAAAGTTGCCTGCATGCCTGATATCAGGGGTGGCAGATAGCCAAACATAAACAGCTGTAGAAAGTAGAGATGAAGCCTTGAGTCAGACACTTGCTGCTAAACATCACAGACTCTAAATAGCCTGTGTGCCTTCACTTAAGTAAAGCAGTAAAACTCTCCTACCCGCATTAATAAACATGCATATTTTTTCAGGCAGGAGTCATACGGGCATTAAGGAGATCAAAAAGCATTTCACCGTGGGGAGTACAAGCTGTTGCATATTGAAAGCATGACATTCTGCAGGCCTCTGTGATGAGGTTGAGGTGATTAATGACACCAGCATATAATTTAAAAATCCCTAACAGATGTAAACCTGTGTGTTCAGTTTTTCTTTGCAAACAATCCACCATTGCAATTATGTGCAAAATTGGTATTTTATTTTGTACTCATTAATTACTCTACCTTCATAATTTAAAATGACTTGCTGTTTTATATCAAACTATGTTTTTAAAGAAATATTTTCAAATGTTCATATCCAAAAAAACATTTCTAAGTAACAGTTTTTTAAATGATTCGAGAAAAAATGTTCTACACTTCAGGTTATGTATTAAACACTGACCTGTGTCCCCCCAGCCTGTAATGTGACAGTTGCTGGCCTGTTTGAGCACTCTCTCTTTCCTCATGGGCAGGCAGGCAGGAAGGACGTGACGGCTGAACGACACACACTCTCCTGGCGCCTGGCCTACCACCCCCGGTGACAGGCGAACCAGGGCCAGGTCATAATCGTTGCTGTGAGAGTGGTAGTTCGGATGGAGGACGATTTGATCAACCCCGTACTCCTCTTCATACTCCTCTGGGACAAGGGAGTGATAGTCACCCAGTCTGACTTTATACAGCTTGGTGCTGTTTCCATACCTGTGGAAGTAAAGAAAGCATTTAAAATGCAAGGCTTTTCACAATTTACTTCTACAACCTTAAACTTTAATTTATTTTACTGGGATTTTATAAAAGCACCATTTTGTTAACTTTTTTTTTTGGGTTATGGTTATAAACTGAGTTAAACAAACTAAAAATGGGAATCAATAGCAATAAACAGATTTGCTGCTTTGTGCTTGTGTTGTTTTTATGTGTCTATAATCGTCAATGTTCTCAACAGTTGCTTTATTTGTTGACGTCAGACATGTTTGGCTTTCTCAGAATGAAGCGGCAGAGACCAAAAGTGGAGCAGGATGAGCCAGACAGAGGAAAGGATGGAAAAGAAAGAAGAGATGAGGAGTGAAAGGAGGAGGCCTTTAGACCGAGCCAAGTCTCCACTTGTGTCCAGTTACACACGGTGGAGTGTTTCCGGAAAGATCTCTCAACCAGTGAATGCTGATATGTTTATGGCAGTGCTTAGAAGCTGCTGACCAACCGCTTAAGTACATCAAAATTTGCAGACCTATGCAGTCTTTAAAAAGCTAATATTGGTTATAGAGTAATAAAAAAGTCAAGATCATCTCCTAAAATCTACATTTCACTTTGGCCTGCTATTTTTGAAAGTAGCTCCATTACTGTAGACAAGAGCCCTTCTGTACAGTTACAATGTATAAATAGATTTAATCTGGTGGCTACATGTGATCAGTGACCTCAGATCAGATCAACTATTCACTAGACCTCTAACATAGTTAGCCTATTTTAGTGACCACTCATTAAGGTTGACACTGAGAGTTGGAAGTCCCCTTTTAGCTGTTGCACACTCTAACTTGCATGCTCCAATGACTGTTGCAAGCTGACATTTGCTTGGAGCATGAAAGAGCAACAAGAGCAACAACCACGACAAACAGCTTCAATGGTATAACCTTTCCAGACTACTTATAATTGCCCCTTTTCACTGGCTCCACTTAGCCTAGCTACACTCCACCCAGCCCCCTTTGCGAGCATTTACATTACTCTTTTGTTCCTTTACCTACATTTTTCGTTCCTGCTCTGGGGCTGAGTAGGGACTACATGTGGTGTGAATAGACTGCTGTTCACTGATTAGCCATGGCACCAGGAGAAATTATAAGGTTTTCCAGGAGGAAGTGCAGGAAAAGTTAATAAAACTCAAGAGCGACCACAATAATATTAAGGATTGCAATGGCCTAAGCGGGCCAAACCGATATATATAATTTTACTAATTACAAATCATAAACCATGTCTGAAGGCTAAACTTAAAGAAAAAGCACACATTAGTTTTCTGAATTACACACAGGCACAGTGCACTGTACAACACAAAACAATACCACCAACAGTGTGTTTGGTTAAGCAATTTATTGACAGTCCTTAAGCTGATCACTGTCTGCAATGCCTTGCAAAAGGTATATTTAGAGCCCCTGAACTTTTTCTGATTTTATCACATTGCCACCATTTTCCTTTTCTCTGTTGAGCATGATACTGCCAGCATTGTGTTATTTTGGTTGTTAACACACACGAAATGTGATGCAGTAAAGTCGAAAGTCCCAATTTTTGGCTTTTGCGCTCTCCCGCTTGCATGCTGTATATGACTGTTGGAAGCTGTAATAGCAAAGACTAATAGTTTGAGCACTTGGAGCATAAAATTCTAATATGATAATCAGACAGGCAAGACAAACAGCTTCAAGGGTTTTAGCTTTCAAGTTAATTACAATGTTCTTAAGAATAAACGTTTATGTTGAACTGTGATATAGCAAAGAGGAATTTACATGACATAGAACCGACAATTATTATGGTGAGTTTTAAATCCTGCACGACTGTTGCCTAATCTGACTAAAAACAGACAAGCCATTACAATATAAACAATAACAAGAAAAAGCCTTTCAAAACTAATTTATGATCACTCATGAACATGTATTTGTCATTATAACAAGACATGTACAAACCTCACTCTATTGTGTAAAGGGTTATTACATTATGCTTGGTATTTAGATCTGCTCTTAGCATCAGGGCAATGTTAAAAATTTCACAAACATACTATAACAACGTCCCATCGGTGCTAAAGGCATTCCATACTATATAACCTACTGTAGCACACTGTAGTTTATATTAATTTCAGACAAGGCCTATATTTTTTTTTCCTCTCCTGTCAATTTCTTAGGAACAGTAATACTAGTCTAAAAAACCTAGCTACTGAGTCACTTAAGGAAAAGGAAAAGAGACTTACCAATGAGTCAGTGCTGGCATTTCAATCATCTTTATATATAATGTACACTGCTCAAAAAAATAAAGGGAACTCTCAAATAACACATCCTAGATCTGAATAAATAAAATATTCTCATTGAATACTTTGTTCTGTACAAAGTTGAATGTGCTGACAATAAAATCACACAAAAATTATTAATGGCAATCAAATTTATTAACCAATGGAGGCCTGGATTTGGAGTCACACACAAAATCAAAGTGGAAAAACACACTACAGGCTGATCCAACTTTGATGTAATGTCCTGAAAACAAGTCAAAATGAGGCTCAGTATTGTATGTGGCCTCCACGTGCCTGTATGACCTCTCTACAATGCCTGGACATGCTCCTGATGAGACGGAGGATGGTCTCCTGAGGGATCTCCTCCCAGACCTGGACTAAAGCATCCGCCAACTCCTGGACAGTCTGTGGTGCAACATGACGTTGGTGGATGGAGCGAGACATGATGTCCCAGATGTGCTCAATCGGATTCAGGTCTGGGGAACGGGCGGACCAGTCCATAGCTTCAATGTCTTCATCTTGCAGGAACTGCTGACACACTCCAGCCACATGAGGTCTAGCATTGTCCTGCATTAGGAGGAACCCAGGGCCAACCGCACCAGCATATGGTCTCACAAGGGGTCTGAGGATCTCATCTCGGTACCTAAAGCCACTCAGGCTACCTCTGGCGAGCACATAGAGGCCGTGCAGCCCTCCAAAGAAATGCCACCCCACACCATTACTGACCCACTACCAAACCGGTCATGCTGAAGGAAGTTGCAGGCAGCAGATCGCTCTCCACGGTGTCTCCAGAGTCTGTCATGTCTGTCACATGTGCTCAGTGTGAACCTGCTTTCATCTGTGAAGAGCACAGGGCGCCAGTGACGAATTTGCCAATCCTGGTGTTCTCTGGCAAATGCCAAGCGTCCTGCACGGTGTTGGGCTGTGAGCACAACCCCCATTTGTGGACGTCGGGCCCTCATACCATCCTCATGGAGTCTGTTTCTAACCGTTTGTGCAGACACATGCACATTTGTGGCCTGCTGGAGGTCATTTTGCAGGGCTCTGGCAGTGCTTCTGTTCCTCCTTGCACAACGGTGGAGGTAGCAGTCCTGCCGCTGGGTTGTTGCCCTCCTACGGCCTCCTCCATGTCTCCTGGTGTACTGGCCTGTCTCCTGGTAGCGCCTCCAGGCTCTGGACACTACGCTGAGAGACACAGCAAACCTTCTTGCCACAGCTGGCATTGATGTGCCATCCTGGATGAGCTGCACTACCTGAGCCACTTGTGTGGGTTGTAGAGTCCGTCTCATGCTACCACGAGTGTAAAAGCACCACCAACATTCAAAAGTGACCAAAACATCAGCCAGAAAACATAGGTACTGAGAAGTGGTCTGTGGTCCCCACTTGCAGAACCACTCCTTTATTGAGTGTGTTTTGCTAATCGCCAGAGATTTCCCTATGTTGTCTATTCCATTTGCACAGCAGCATGAGAAGTTGATTGTCAATCAGTGTTGCTTCCTAAGTGGACAGTTTGATTTCACAGAAGTTTGATTTACTTGGAGTTATATTGTGTTGTTTAAGTGTTCCCTTTATTTTTTTGAGCAGTGTATATAATGCAAGTATAATGTCACACTGAAATATTTAGACAAATCTTTGGCTATTCAGAGGGGAAAATAATCCAACATGAAAAAAATGGTTTTTTTTTTAACCAAAATAACTAGTGCCACCAATGCAGAACCACTCACAGTTTCTACAAAATAAAGATATCTGAAACATTTTATTTTACTGTGGACATGCAGTCTTTTTAACCTGCTTACAGTGTGGATGAGCCTAATTCTCACTCTTCAAACTAGGAAAGAGAGAAAAACATAGCTACTCGCCTAAACCTGCTTGTAGTTACAGTCAAGTCAATACATACTTAAAAAAATCTTTGTATCCCTTAAATGTTTTCACATTTTTATCACCTTACAACCAGACACCTGGCCCACTACATTTATTTCAACACCAATCTTTTTCGCTTTTGGTCCTGCCTACATAATGTAGTCAGCAAAAAAAAAAAAAAAAAAAAAGAAGTTTGTTTCCTGACCACCTGCCCTTGACACACGCTAGTAGGCTGCACATTGGGTATTTTCTTGACTGACAGAGGGCTGGCCCAATCATATCATGAAACACCTCCTCTTTTTGACTCTCTTTTAACCAGTGCGCAGTGAAATGTAGGATGAACGTAACGTTATTTGTTAGAATTTTGATATGAAGAGAAAACGAAAAGGGAGTTGTGTAGGGAGTTGTGGTTCTACGATTAACTGCGTGAATTGACACCGAAACCTGGTAACAAAACCAAAGATATTTCTCCTAAGATAAAACTTAGCATTAACTTTATAAACATCTAAATCTTAATTTCTTAAGTTTATGTTTTCACTGATTGATTTCATGTCTATGGCACAATGCGGAGGCCAGTGTATAACATGTAGCTATGCTTCCTGTCACCTGCTCTACACCTCTGCCAATCCACCATCAATTACTCCTGACATCGTGTTGGTTCTCATCAATCTCACTGCGAACTTAGCCTGTGGAGCTGAGTTTAATTTAAATTTAGACCTCAGGCATCAAGCAAATGCCAAACATGCCAGAGTCAATGTATGCAGAAGCACTCTCACATTTACCCAAATTAAATTACATTCAGGACATTTAATAGAAAATAGCAGGTATGATGAAGTGTTTTTGCTTCTGACCTTTTGAAGCAGTGTGCTGAGGTGAGGACCCAGCAGGTGTCAATGAGAGTCCCTCCACAAACCAGCCTCCCATCTCCCCGAGATCCTCGCAAACGAATTGCAGCCTGCCACGGCCACCCGCCCCTATAAACACAAACATGCACACAAACACTCCCCTATCGCTACCTGAGCAATTATACAACTGAAAAAAGAAGAACAAGAAATGTGCAGGGCTACATTTAAGATCAGCTGAGTACAATTCAGGCAGTGCAACAAACGGGAATAAAATCAGTGCATGTGGTTGCTGCACAGAGATATGTTTAAACAGAGCCATAAACAAAACGCCATTATAGCAGCATGAGCACATGATTTATGCTTTTTTGGGGAAAACACTAACATGCCTGTCAGGAGTTCACAAGAGGTAATGTGAAGTATAAACATACATTTCTGGACCAGTTATGAAAAAAAGACAGCAAGAGTAAAAAGTTCACTCTGCCATCTGGAGAAATATTGTCGATTCATCTTAATCACTAAGCAACAAACGTGCTGCAGGTATTTAAATATATTCTCACTAATATTTTTGATTTTGTAAAACGTATTTGCTTTTGTCTTTACAACTCTACAAAACAATCATATTCCTATACCAACACAACTTGAGGTTGAGGTTGTAGAAGTTCAAGGATTTATGGTTTTAGTGGGTGGATTTTGTAGCCTTTACCAGCTGTAGTTTTGAACCATACACAGATCTGGTCCTAAATTGTGAAGGTCTGGATGCCAAGAAAGCACCTTTTAAAATATGTTCGGTGTGTTATTCTGTGGTCTCACACTAAAACAAATTTCACAATGTTTTGTGTTCTTTTTTTTTTTCGTTTTTATTTTTTGAAACAAATGAGGTTACTTCACTGATTATACAACTGAAAAAACCTAAAAAAAACTTAAGGGAAAAAGAATGTAAGAACCCTAACAGGGTTTTGACACAGAATACACTTGACCTGTGGCAAATGGAAAATACAGAGGTAAATTTAATAGAAATCAACGTAAGATACACTGCTCTGATTTTGTTCTTATGTTTTAGATAACCAAATGATGAATATAGTGAGAAAACTCAAACATTTTCCCATACAAATCCAAAGCTGTAGAAAGATTTTAAGCTATTTCCAGACCTTTACAGAAAAAAAAACTCCTTTGTTGCAAATACAGCTCCTATCGTTTGTCATATTCGCTATTCCTGAAAGGTAGAGTAATTGTTTTTATTGTTTATTGTTATTATTCATTCATAAATAGACTGATTTAGATCCATGCTATAAAACCCAGAGGTGGTTACATGCTTTACGTTTGAATCAGCTGGTATCAATTTGTGACGTGTTGACTTGAAATGTGGTAATTTTCTCTGGCTGCGTCTCTTTGTTCTGTTATTAATCCCATCTGTCCCCTCCATCTTACCTCAGAGAGTTCTCTCCTCCTATGATCCGGCGCTGGCGAGTGTGTACGAGGCGCAGACCGCAAATTGAGCTGACAGGATCTGAAAGAGACAAAAGAGGAGCCACTGATCATGTGTTTGAGAGAATGTGTGGAAAGATGATGATTGCTATACCATAAAGTTCAGCTCGTATTTTCTTCTTGTAAAATATTTAGACAGGTCCAAAAAATGAGGTTTGAATTTCACCTTTTAGTGCAACATACAAGACTGAAATCAATTACAAATCAAATAAATTAGAGCTCCCTTTCATAGTCTGAACGTAATGGATGTTAAAGTTTAAGCAGCGAGACAAAACATCCTCTTGGCACTGGTTTGAACTGGGTGAAATGTGCAGGCAATGCATAGCTTTGTGCAAATCAGCTCTTATGCGTGATAGACAGAATGAAGCAATTACATAGCTTCACCCTTTTACCATCTGGAGGTGTATATTGTGCCTTGCAAAAGTATTTGTACCTCTTGAACTTTTTCGCATTTTGTCCCATAACAACCAAAAACTTTAATCTATTTTATCAGGATTTAATGTAATAATCAACACAGAAATAGTTAATCACATAAAGCACTGTTCAATCCATCATCCTTCGTCTGAAAATGGAAAGAGTATTGCACAGCTGCAAACATGCAGAGACATAACCATTCACCTAAATGGACAGGCTGAACAAGAAGAGTATTAATTAAAAAAGGTGTTCAAGAAAAAACTGTTGAAAAGACAATTAGTAGTCATGCACCCCACAAATCTGGCATTTATGAAAGAGCAGCATTAATAAAGCCACTACTGAAATAAAGCCAAAAGAAGTCCTGTTTGGCACAAGACAGAGCAAATATGTGGAAGAAGTTTCTTTAGTAAGATGAATCCAGAATTGAACTTTATGGCCTACATGTAAAACATCATGTGTGGAAGAACACTAATACTGCTAGACACCATTCCCACTGTGAAACTTGGTAGTGCCAGCATCATACTGTCGCAGGGCTTTTCTTCAGCAGGAAAAGGAAAGCTGTTCATAACTGATAGAATGATGGATGGAGCTGAATACAGGGCAATCCTGCAAGAGAATCTGTTAGATGCTGCAAATGGCTTGAGACTGGTGCTGTGGGGCTCTAAACATTCAACCTTATTGACCTGATTACGTCTCTATATGCATGAATAGGCATGAAGACTTGCAGCTGTAAACGCAGTGAAAGATAATTCAGCCAAATATCAAGTCTATGGGTTTCAATATAAATGCATGGCACAATTGACTTATATTGTGAAGAATTGTCATAAGTATCCCCAACTTTGTGTTGGGTTGTCTATCACATGAAATCCTTTTAATATACATAAAACTCTGTCACTGTGACATGATAAAATGGGAAAAGTTCATTTTCTTCTACTGTATACACTCAGAGGAGTTCTACACTTTCTGCTAAACAGTTCACCAAGTCAGTTTTCGTCAGCCATGTGTTTCTTATTTGCTTGTTCACTTCAAGAGGCAGAATGGCAGTGTTTGCTAAACACATTAGAATTTCTGTATAATCCTTCACATGAATCAAATAACTTGTTGACTATTTGGCTAACCTTTAACCTCTCTGTTGCTGTGCTGCGATTCTCCATAGTCACAGATGACCCCGGCATCCTCGCTGTGGCGGCAGTTGTGCATGCCAGGCTTCTGTTTTAAGCAGTCTGCCAACGAACGTTCCATGCCATTACACTTCACGTTGTCGACGTGTATGGGGCCAGTCCCTTCTCCAAAGTATGCCATCACACGAGCTTTTGCAACACCGCTGGAGGAAACAAACTTCATAAGATATAACAGAAATTTCTACAGACAACAAAATATATATATATAGAAAACAAGGGATTGATGACACATTGGCTTGGATGTTATAGTGTGACATTCCCAGGTTGTGATGCAAACCAGGTTTAACACTTTAACAATCTGATATACTACACAATTTGATATCAGGAGCATATAGGCTGTGTTGTGAATGTATGGGCTGTAACTGTAATTTTAATTAAGATTGAAAAGATAGCTGAAAGTGATTGTCTTATGTTGCATCCCTGGAGTTTGGTGGGTAACAAGTCCTGTAACCCCAGTCATCCGTTGGGGATCTCATGTCTCTTATTAAGTCATCTTGTGTTGTATGTGTGTCTCTGACAGCTCCCTGGGCAATACTTAGCATGCAGTCACTTGGAAGCAAGCCTAGACAATGACATCATGCCTCTTTAGTGGGTTTCTCTAACAGCACACACATGTGTAACTGGTAAAGTACAATAAAATCAGCTTTAGATGGAAACTCCAGGCTACCCATTGACTAATGTGGACACCTTTCTTTCCAATAAGCATCTCTGTTAGAGCATCTGTTTTATTTTTTGAATGGGGAAGTGAATGATGGAGTCAATATGAAAAATGATGGCTGAAGAGTTGAAGAAACCAGTGACACCAGTGACACCATTGCAATAAATTTATATAAGGTCCTCCAACCAAAATGACTAAACATCCCACCTTTCTTGGAAACAAAATTGCATTAAGAAAGGTTCCCACATGCTTTACCACTGAGAAATGTAAAAATAATAAATGTAAAAAGGCAACTAGGCAAAGTTAATTTTGGATGCATAATTGTTTGTAGGATGTTATAAAAGACCCTTAAACAACAAGAGTCTGAAGTTCTAATATTTACAAAAGTAGTGAAATAATTTTATTTTTGGACCTTATTCAATTGGTGAATGTTTTTTGTCAATAGAGCAAATGTATTTATACCCCTGAACTTTTTCAAGTTTAGCATTTTTCACATGCAACCACAAACGCAATGTATTTTTAGGGGTTTTATGTGATGCATGAAATCTAATCTAACGTACGTAATGTAACGTGTTTTTAATAACTCTCCTTGAGTTCATCTTTTGTAGACCTGCTTTTCCTTGCAAAAAGTGTCTTTTGGAGTATGCCTCTAACAAGTTTGCATATTAAGTGAATGCACTTTTTGCCCTTGCATCTTTAAAAAACAGCTTAAACCAATGCTGGATGGAGACTGCACGAATAGCGGTTTTATCTTGTCACAAATTTGCAAATGGATTTAGCTCTGGACTTTGCCTGGGTCATTCTAAAAAATGAATCAGTCGGACCTAAGATAAACATCCACCCCGGTCACAACTCTTTTACAGACCTGAATAGATTTTTCTCCAGGATTACCCTTCATTCAGAGAATCTTTGTCCATATGTTTGCTTTTAATAGCGGCTTTCTTTATGCCACTCTCCATAAATACCAGTTTTTGGGGTAGATGTACTTGAATCTAACTTTTAAAACTCAGCTCAAACATGTTTCATAAAGAACATGATGTAAAGTAAAAACAACATTGCTATTTATCTTATGTTGTCCATTTATTGTTTCATTTAAATATAGGACTAGCAATTTCTTTTTTATATACCATGTAGATGTACATTTTACAGAATGTTAAAAAAACATCAAAATTTCACATGAAAGCATCTTCACATGTGTAACAATTCACTTCACATCAGACTGCAGCTTTACACTGATAGTGTGTGCATATTTTATGTCATATTGTCTTTAGAGCTACTTTCTTTGCATCTTGGGACCTGTTATGTAATAAGTTTTCACCACACCCAGCATGACACAAAATAAAGATCCTAACATGGCTGTTATACACCTTTACTTGCCTTCTGTGTTTAGTTTTCCCACAGTTATGCTCTCCAGATGTAGCATTGGAGAGGTATGTGTCACAGAAAAGAGTGAACCTCTTTTTTTTGAGAAGTCATGGGAAATGAAGACACCTTGTTGTTGGTCAGTTCTTCCTTCCTGCACCTTTGTTTTCTTATAAGAAACAAGAATGTTTCACAAGTAACCGAGATTATGAAAATAGTACCTTGTTACGACAGTTTTACAGTACTGCGGAAAAGTATTTGCCCTGAACAAATATCTTCTGTTGTTGCTCTTTTGTTACATTTCCATGTTCCAGATCATCAAACAACGTTTAAAAAGCAGACAAAGATAGCCTTAATAGATAAAAAAACAAAAAACATATTATTTCAAATGGTATTTTCATTTATTAAGGGAACATGCTATCCAAACCCCCCTAGCTCTACCTGAGGACAGAATCACCCACTCCACCCCTTTGTTAGTTTATAAATTTGCTGCAAATTCCTTTAGAACAGTTAAGCTCAATTTGACTTGCCATGTGCACTGCAAAATGTGGAGATTCGATAACAATTAAAGAGAACCTTTTGGACGACATGAAGCCAGTTAAATTATCTAAAAAAACAACATATCCTGCCCTGATCTAAGGAAGTTTAAGATTAGATGAGAAACAAACTTGTTAACATATTTTATTGTTACAAAGGTTACAAAGCCAACTATAAGGCTTTGGAACTTTAGTGAACCACAGTGAAAGCAATTGTCCAAAATGAAGGACATGGAACCATTGCAGTAGTGGCTGGCAAATAGCAGAACATTATTTGAAAGGTGTTGGTCCTGTTACTTCTGCAGTAAAACTAACACAGCATTTCAGAAAAAAAAAAGCTTCAGGAAACCAGCAAAGCAGCTTCAGGACAATGATCCAAACCATACTGACATGTCCACCTCTGAATTGTTAAAAAAAATATACAATTTTAGAATGGCCTAGTCGAAGTCTGAAATTCATTCTGACTAAATTGATGTGGCACGACCTTAAACATATAATTTATGCTCGAAAACCCTTCCAATATGGCTGAACTAAAACTGTCAAACACAATCCTCAACAGTGATGTGAAAGACTCCTCACAAATTATTGCAAACACTTGATGACAGTATTTTCCACCACAGATTAGCACAAGCTGTTATTAAGTTTAGGGAGCAAATATTTTTTCACATAGGGCCAGGTGGGTTTAAAAGGCTTTTCAATATATAGATGAAATCACAATGTGAGAAATAGATTTCTTGTTATTAACGCAGGCTATCTAAGTTATATATACATCTGAAACATTTAAGTATGGTAAAAAACTTAACCCAAAGAATTCTGTAAAGGGCCAAATAACATTAAAAAATATTCCAAAAAAGATTAATATACTCTCTTAATTAAACATTATTTAAAGCATTTTCTCTACTGGTTTCTCTGCAACTGAGGCTAAACAATACTGAAGATTTGTGTGACTAAGACTGAAGTGGAAACAAATAAATGTCAACACAAAGAAACAGCAAAGGAACATAAGACACATGCCAGGTCCAAAAGGTGTTGATGGATTGAGCAAAAAGAGTAGGCAGTCTGGATTCACTTAAATGAGTGTAATGTAAAGAGTGATCACTTTCCAAAGCCACAACTATGTACAAACTAAGTTTTTCTCCAGAAACTGACCTTGTTTCCAACATCCTGAGCTTAACCACAACTGCAAAAAGTTTTTTAAACAGGATGCTATAAGATTTAGATAACTATAGGGACAAAGATATCTTGTTCCAAGCTCAGCAACATACTGTTCGCATTTAGTGTCCATTAACTACGTTCTACATCTCGGGCGAGTGAATAGGTTGTGCAGCTGAAGAGGTTCAGAGCAAAAAAAGTCAAGGAAAATTTTTTTTGATGGCTCCAAGTTAATGTTGAAATAATCAAATTGTGAGTCAAGGTACATTGTACAGTATTATATATCATTATCAAGTATTTCAATTATTGGGGCCACAAGATCTCCAAATTTTTAAAACAAATTTGAATTGAATTGAAATAGTATAACAAATTGTATTTTCATCTTAGAACACCACTTTACACCATCAACTATAAGAAAAATATGTACTAATTGTTTTTACATTCATTATGTAGTCCCCTATAAAACATCCAGGCTTCTTGAAGTTGTGTTTTTGTATACACTATAATGCAGTTTTTTTATTCACTATGTAGCACACTGTTATTTATAACACAGTATTTTACACTGGTCAAAACACACCAAGATGCACTGCAGTTGGAGCTTGACGCATATGCAAATGCTAATATTAGCATACTAAGGCTAATGTTTACATAAACATCTGAAATGGCCTCAGGTTTTGATCATAACCATAGATACAATCAGCATTTATGTTAGTAAGTATGGAGGGTACAACAAAACCAACTAATAGATAAAATCTATTATTTTGTCCAAAAACTGAATGTTGATGTTATTAATAGAAAATGTCTTAATTGCCAAAGAAACTGTTGCTAACTCCTAAGCAAGCAATGTAGCCAATCAATGTCCAGAAGGTCGCTAAAAGTCACTAAAGTCATCATCACCTAATTTGCATAATGGAACATATGCACTTTTAACTGCAACTGGATGCTGTATGAGAGAAAAAATAATGTTATAAAACAGATAAAAAAGTTATTAAAAACATCATAAACATGTTTAGAGCTACAAGTAACCTAATTGAACCTTTTTAAATTTACTTAATATATTTAATTGAGTTTTTCTTGCGTGTCCTTATTTGTACTTACTTTATTTTTAACTGTATTCCTTAGTAGCCTTCAACATATCACAGTAAAACATGGAAATTTATAATGACAACATTTTTAACCGCACAACGATTGCACCATAGATTTAGCGATACAACCTGATGTTTCCTGCTGGCAGTTATTTGTGGAATGGTGAATGTAACTAACACACAATTATGAGGTATTGCTAAAATCAAGTAAAAAAACAGCTGGTAATCCATCCATCTATCCATCCATCCATTTTCTATACACGCTTCTTCCATACTGGGTCGCGGGGAGCTTGTGCTTATCTCCAGCAGTCTATGGGTGGGAGGCAGGGTACACCCTGGACAGGTCGCCAGTCCATCGCAGGGCAACACAGAGACACACAGGACCAACCACCATGCACAAATCCATTCACACCTAAGAGCAATTTAGAGAGACCAATTAACCCAACAGTCATGTTTTTGGACTATGGGAGGCAGCCGGAATACCCGGACAAAACCCACACATGCATGGGGAGAACACGGAAACTCCATGCAGAAAGAGGCCAGGGTGGAAGTTGAATCGAGGACCTTCTTGCTGCAAGACAACAGTGCTACTAACTGCAGCCCACAGCTGGTAATTCCTACCTGCTATTGTAAGTAATGAACATAGTATAATTTGAGTTCTGTGATCATTTTAAATGCAAAAACTGTTTTATGTTCCCAAAACAAGAAAAATATTCTATTCTAAAATAATGCAAGTCTTAAAGGGCAGAAAAAGCCACGAGAAAGCAGTATAGCAGAAGCTGAAATGTCATGTATTTACAATTGACTTAACTCATCTTCTTTATAGAGCAACGATTCGCAATTTTATATAATCTAATTCAGTTTAATTTCATTTGAATTAGTTCACTGATTCCAATCAGTTCAAATTCAGTTAAAATCTCTTTAATTCCAGTCAGTTAATCAAAATCTAAAATGTAAGTTAGGTTCTGCTGTGAGATTCAATTAATCACACAATGCAAATTAGTAGAAAAATGTCTCACTAAGGAAAACAGTACATTCAATCAAATCTTCAATTTACACTTGGTCCAGGTGACTGTTTCTTCCTTTGTGCAGCTCTCAGTTACTGTACATCGATGCTATCATTCTGTTTACTCCGCTTTACCTCAAATTTCTTTGGAAGTCTTTGCATCTTCGGAGGTATTTCTTTAACATTTAGAACTGCTGTGAAGGCAGCTGTAAACTAGGTTATATTTCTTTGAGTACTGTTTGTCCAGCACAAACAGATTGCTTGTTGTCACTCTGACTTGTGAGGGCAGGAACTACATTCAGTTTCGCGGTCCTAAATACTAAGAATAGTTGCTTTGTCAGTCTTTAACCACCCCAAAAAGCCTACGTCAAATTAGGTTGCAAAACATTCAACATGGAAATATTTCTTTAAGTGTATAATTAAATGTTGTCACTTGGAATGTACATCTTTAAGTGGTGTGTGTGTGACTTTGACAGTAACAAAAGGCAAGCAATAAATCTTAGTTGAGCATGCCTTCGAGGGGTTTCACAATAAGCTGTTTGTAGCCTTGTCTTTAGAACTACAAAGCCGTCATAGAGGCTGTTTCCAAACACGTGGCAATGCAAACATCAGTACCTGTAGCCTAGCTGCCTGCACACCACCTCAGCATCTTGATCAGTCCATCCATCATCACAGACGGTCCCCCACTGGCCGGACAGGAAGAGCTCAACACGACCTTCCCTGGAGCTTTCCCCTCCCACAAGCCGCAAAGGGATATCTTTAAAAAGCACACAAAGCAAATGTATTCAATTTAGACTGATTTATGGACGAACAAATATGAAAAGACTGTAGATTTTACAGGGGAAGTAGTTGGCACACCTGTCCTGCTTCTTACAGAAATGCTATTTGTGTGTGTGAGTGCGGAGTGGGAAACTCGCAGTCTGTTCAGACTGAAGAGAATTCATTTTTCTCTGCTCTCTGCTCTTTCCTCAATCTGTCTTGTTCTGTCTCTCCCAGACGTTACCCACACACAAGCCCCCCTCACACACACACACACACACACACACATCGTATGTCACATCAATCAGATTTTATGTGGAATATTACTCTGTGTGCGCAATTGCTCAAACACTTTCAAGTACAAATAATGCCATGTGAGCAAACACTACTGGAATTTCCATGTGGAGACTTATCCGATCAGTTTACACTCTTATTAAATCTGAATTTGTACCGATGTTTTGATGATTGCTTTGAAAAAAAATAGATTGTGAATTTTTTTAATCACTTTTCATTCAATTTAATTTTAAATGTTTTAAAGCTAATAAACATGTGCAAGCTGCAGGTTGTAGACAGTAAGTTTTAGTGTAAACACAGTTATTCCTTAATACCTTCAACATAAACTCAATAGTCGTTTAAAAATTATTTTAATGTTATTGTGGGGGGGAAATAGGAGTGAGATTAAAGATGAGGAAAGAACTGTGGGAATGTTGGCTTCTCATTTAGCGTTTGTTAAGGATGAAATGTGCATGTTTGTGTTTCTACTCAGAAACACAAACACTTATGTTACTCTCAGCGAACGCAAATATACATCCATTTGTGTTTCCATTACTTACGTAAGTCCCTTTCTAACAGATGCGATTCTTCCTGTTATTCAGACAGCATTCGAAGTTGTCGAATACCAGCCATAACAGAGAGATCTCCCATGGCTTTTTATTAATGGCGTTGAGGAAAACGTTCTAGATCATGCAAAAGAAACATTTAGGTGTCACAAATCTGAGCTATGTGCAGCATCAGCATTAACTTCATTTGAAAAATAAATAACTTAATTACAAATCATTAAACAATAAAATACTGTAAATGCTCCATCATTTGTCCTTCCATCACTATGTACATCACCTGACACGCCAACTGCAAGGAACCACTCTTAGTTCAGAGTACATGAAAGAAATATGAAAACTGTTTGTTCCTGTTTTTACTTGTATAGTCTTTATTAGTAACATGTCAGTAGAAATGATTAACCACTTCCTGACTACTGTTGCAAATCTGCCTCCAACCACCACACAGACAAGTGCCTTATTTTAACCGCTAATGCCTGTTGCTGCATATTCTATATATACTGTATTGGAAAAACTAGCAGTCAGAGTTATGCCAAATTATGACTAATTTATTTGATTTGCATGTCAATTACCTACATTTGTGTTTTGTTTGTGCTATATTCAAAACTGCTATTTTAATGGAGAAAGCTTGATTGAATTAAGCTTTTGGAAAACCCTGACCTCGACTGTATTAAAGATTTCTGGAGTATCCTTAATAACTGGGTCCGTGCCTGGAAAATAACCAAACACTCAAACACAAACACAGTTACACACATATTGTACATTTGTCATTTTGCACTTTTGAAACATTTAAGTAGGGGCTGTGGGAGGAGAGAAACATAAACCCATATAATTAACCCACTTAATGAAAAAGCAATTTCTCTCTCTTTGAGCAGTATTTGTGTAACACTAAATCTCTCACAACATTCAGCATCAAGACAAATACAGCCATGTGAAATCTAAATTTACTTTCCTACATTAATTTCTAGGCTTAAAAATGTTTTTTGGTGACTGGAAGCTGCAGACAGAAACCTGATTAACGATACTACGTTACTTGGTTTCCTTTAGGCACTTCTCCTTGTTTTCAGCTGTTTAGAGGCGTAAGCCTCTTCTGATAAAGAGTTGAAGCTGCATGATAACAAAGATCCTCCACTGGGTTTTAGTGTGACACTGACGCCAGGTATAATTCATTCAGTCCGATGACTGGAAACTGTGAATTACCTATTTGACATTTGCAGCTAATAGGTATGGTAATGCAAAGTGAAGTAACAGTTCACAATGCAAGGATTACAATGGAGGACCTCACCTTCTTTGTCTCTCATGGAGAATGTTGTCTTTCTTCCTCTAAGTAACTGTCTGCAGGTTCAATTTAGCAAAGATCTTAACTCAGATCCGCTTTTTTTCATTACCAACAAAATTGCTTGTCAACTGGGCTTTTACAACCAAGGATGCATTGATACGTTGTCTTGCAAAAGTATGGACTGCTTTTTGTTATTATATAATCACAACCTTCACGTAACAACACTACAATTTTATTTGACAAAGTAGTGCATACGTTTGAACTGAAAGGACAAGGAAATGAAAAACTAATGCTGCACATCACCCTAAACACACCATATCCCATTATGTAACATGGGGGAGGCAGCATCATGCTGTGGGGATTCTTTTTTTCAAATACAAAGCACACTTTTTATTTGTAAAACATTTTGGAAATTAGTCCCATTGAAATCATTGACGTTAGTAGTTGTAATTTGAAAAAATGTGCAAAGGTTCAAGAGGTGTGAATAGTTTATCAAGGTACTGTAGAACAGGTTTTAAAGCATGGTGAAGGTGCATCCTGTTGATAAAGCCTGAGAGACAGTTTAAACCTTGATTATTTTAGATGTAATCCTGAAACTTTTAAATGATCTTAACAATAAATGATAAACAACGTTCCTCGCTGCCTTTAAAGTACAAATAGAAACTCTCTCAACCATAAATGCCATTAAACAGTCTTGGAGATGTTGAAATAGTTGTGTTCTGCACTCTCTCAGTCAATCACAAAGGGATTTAGCTGTACAGTTGGGAGAGTAATTAGAACCTTTAAATAAATAAAAAATGTCTTATAGGGATAAAGTAAATATATACATTTACAGTTGAACCTTGACACCAAGTCAAACGAAACATTGCCTGTTTTAGGTTTCTTAGGATTACAAACCCAAATTAAAGCTGCAAGCAGCATCAGGTGCCCCTTGGAGCTTAGCGCCTGTCTCATGACCACAGGATTCCTGCATCGCCGGCTACACAGCACAGATGAGCCCACTCCTTGATTACCTACATCGCCACTAGGTGGTACCATGAGCAAACGTCATATGACCTACAGTCACGCCAAGTTCTGCTCCTGCGAGAAGCATTCAAAATTTTGCCAAAAACCGACCTTCCAGATGAAAGCTGCGCTCACTTCCTGTTTGGTGGTGAAGGATTAATGAATACTTACTGTGGGGCTTTAAATGTGATGTAAAAGTATTATGTGTGTTAGACAAACTTTGAAACTTGAGCAAATTGTCAAGGAAGTTGAATCAGCTATCAGTGATTTTGTTGTCAGTGGGGAGGTCAAAGTGATGTCATCAGTTGACCATGCCAACGTGTTCAGCATTCGTCCACGATGATGCACACAAAATTAGGTGTGGATCCGATGATGTATAAGGAAGATAAAGTGTTTCCTAGGGGGCACTGTTGATGCAAATTTCAATGTAATCCAATAGAGCTGGTTGGGGGTTGACAACAATCTACCATATTTAGTTTGGAGTACATCGGACCATGCATGTGTAATTTAAAGGCAAAACGTATGTAAATGCCGAGATACAATAATTCGCCAAGCCGCCACACCCAGAGTCCAGCCAACACTAACTGTTCCTAATAGGACTCAACATCACCTTGTTCTGTGTGATCAGACACTGCTTGAAGCATGTATGAGTGTAAAAGTAGGAGGTCCACCAGTGAAACATGTGACTTCCAGTTGTCAGTGGGCGGGGCTACAGTGATGTCAGCAAATGCACCTGCGAATGTCCTAAAAGCTGCTCTGTAATGAGACACAGAAAGTTTGGAGCAGCTGTGACCTTGTTTGTGGAAGTTATTACATATTCGTCTCTTATGGTGAGCAGTCAGATGCTAAGACTTGGCCACGCCCACAAGCTTTGATGCAGTAAAAGCCTAATTCTATTAAGTAGTTTGGAGGCTGACAAAGATCATTCATCTCCTGTTTGGAGCAAATCGGATCATATGTCGGAATCTGGCTTGTGTTTGTGTATTTTGTGCTTGCAACATGTGTTCAGTGTTTCAGATGGTGCTGGAGTTCTGTGGTGTGCTGGGTGACAGGTGTGACTTATTCTACTGATTACTTGGAGGAGTACTTAAGCAGGAGGCTGCCAGCACTTCGACGCCAGAGTGTTTTGCCTTCAGTGGTAACAAGCTCAGCCAACACTAAGTCTATTCTTTGTTCTTCATTTTCAAGTAACTTTGTTTATGCTCCTTCGCAGGCTGAAAACCTGAACCTTGGATTTACTCTACTGAACACTGACTTTGTGTCCGGACGTTTCTGGACGATCAAGATTATCTACATTTTGAGGACTTTTCTAACTTTCTTCTGTATGTGGGTCAGATCTATTACGAAAATAATGACATCATACATGTGTGATTTACAGCCAACCGTATGCAAATGGCAAGATATTGAACTTGATGACTAGATATTGAACGCCATGCTGCCACACCACCACTCTTTGATGCAGCAAAAGCTTTTGATAACTTTTGATCAACAATGCCTTAAGAGTATACTGAGTATACTAATTTTGAAGTCTGTAATTGAAAAGCTGCAGGAGGAGTTCGCTCAAATACGATGTGTGTAAATGAGAGAACAGTGATCCAAAATGCCTGACTTTCTGTGGGGTTTGGACCATGGCTCCAAGAGACTTTTTTATAGTTCCTGAGAAGTTGCATATGTGAACCAAATTTAATAATCTTTGGTCAAAGCATGGCTTTGGGCTGATTTATTAAAATATTCTAGGGGGCTCTGTGGAGGAATTAGGCCACGCCCACAAAATATTTCGCTGGACATATTTTGGGAGATGGACTAAGATTGATCATATTGAATTTTGTGCAGATCAGATGATATACGTCGAAATTAGAGCCAAACATATGAAACCGCATTTCGCTGCGCCCTCGGCCACACCTCCAGCGCACAGCCCCTTCAACATGCGCCAAAACTCACGATTTTGATAACTTTTAATCCCCCATGCCTTAAGTGCATACTGACCAAAGTTGTTGCCGATAGCTCAAAATCTCTAAGAGGAGTTTGTTAAAGTTTGACGTGTATGAAATGTCAAAAAAGCACGAAATTGACCACATGATCCAGAATGCCTGACTTCCTGTTTGTTTTAGGACATACCTTTCTGCTTTCTGAAGCAAAAGGGTATCTAAGAGAGCAAATGTTGCCTATCAAAAGAAATTACTACAAGGCTAAGGACTTCCCTTCCAGGGAAACAACTTGTATTGTGCAGCAGCCACATAAAGGATGAATAAATAATTTAAACCAATACCTTGCCTTTTAACTTGTTAAAAATCAAAAGAGCATTTTAAATATTTTAAATATTACAAAACCCTGCAATATTTCTGTGCAAAGAATAAAATTAGTGAAGTATTTTTGGGACATGCTATTACCATTTCTTGAATGAAGCAACAACATTCTGGAAAGGAATGCCATGACCGATTCATAGATTAACTCTATCTGTGCTTGCCATCTTTTCGCTGAAAGTCCTTCATAAAGTCCACAAAACTGCGTTAATGAATATTGGATTTCAATTGTTTTCAGCCCCATTCAGCAACGTCTAATCACAAGTATTCAAAGACATTTCCTTCTTGTTCTTGTCATTCTTATGTGTTGACCTTAAGGTGTACATTACAGTGTAAAATGCTGTCTTACTGGCTAGAGGGCTGTATGCACTGTGCTCAGAGCTGCAGGCGATGTTAACATCTTCATGGTGTGTGCAGTCATGGCGGAGCCACTCCCCCCTGTTGCACAACAATAGACTGGGTTCTTTTCCTGTGCAGCTCACGTCGTCCAAAAGGATAGGACCTGATCCCACCCCAAACCGTGGGGCTGGGTTCATGTCGAGTCCTTCAGAAAGGAGAGTCTCGCCCAGCCTGCAATGCAATACACAGGCCATACACATGCACAATTAAAGCCAAACTATTTTGATTTGATACTTGACATTGAATAAATACTTGAGATTACCTGTAACCAAGCTCTCGACACACAACTTGGGTGTTTGACTCTGTCCAGCCATCGTCGCATACAGTCCCCCACTGACCACCGTAGAAGATCTCCAAACGTCCCTCATGACTTCCAGCTCCTCCAACCAGCCTGGTGATACCCTCTGTAGAGATAGAGAGAAAAAGAGCAATTTGCTTTCTCTTAAGCGCTGTTAATATAAATATACAGGGGTTGGACAATGAAACTGAAACACCTGCTTTTAGGTTTGGCTATAGCAGCCCGGCCGTGTATATTGACCCTGTGGAGCTCCCGACGGACAGTTCTGGTGGAAACAGGAGAGTTGAGGTGCACATTTAATTCTGCCGTGATTTGGGCAGCCTTGGTTTTATGTTTTTTGGATCCAATCCGGGTTAGCACCCGAACATCCCTTTCAGACAGCTTCCTCTTGCGTCCACAGTTAATCCTGTTGGATGTGGTTCATCCTTCTTGGTGGTATGCTGACATTATCCTGGATACCGTGGCTCTTGATACATAACAAAGACTTGCTGTCTTGGTCACAAATGCACCAGCAAGACGTGCACCAACAATTTGTCCTCTTCTGAACTCTGGTATGTCACCCATAATGTTGTGTGCATTTCAACATTTTGAGCAAAACTGTGCTCTTACCCTGCTAATTGAACCTTCACACTCTGCTCTTACTGGTGCAATGTGCAATCAATGAAGACTGGCTACCAGGCTGGTCCAATTTAGTAATGAAACACTAAAATGACAGGTGTTTCAGTTTCATTGTCCAACCCCTGTATATTTTCCATTTTATTTGAAATTGTATCGAAGAGTTTACTTGTTTTCAGTTGTAGTTGTTCATCCCGGGAACTGTTGAGATGTGACATTCCAAATCAAAACACAGAAAAAATAAAATAAAGAATACAAGCCCCCACCAAACAGGAAACACAAGACAGTCAACTGTGTCTACTTTGTTGTCATGCTTTCAGGTGTGCTAATGTTTGCTTTCTTAAACGTTTTAGCGTGATATTTTGTAGGGATCAAGATTTTCATGACCTTGATATCAGTCTGAGTCATTTAAGATTATGCATTTGCAAACTACATTAACATAAGTGCAATCAATGATTGGCCTTTGTGCCAACTCGAGTTTTCTGCTGGACAGCCATAATATGCTACTCAAATGTGGGATTAACTTAAAAAGGCTATCATAATATTCCGACAGCATGTCATTTAAAATGCTTGTAAAGATATATGTGGCTTGATACATACAGCTATAGTCTTCAGTAAAGTAAGGTATTGGTCCTGCTGACAAGCAGCTGGTGAGCACCAAGCCAAGCAGTTTGGTGAAGTCAAAGGCTATTGTTAGCAACCCTACTTTCTTTTTTTTAGATTTTTTTTTTTGCGGCACTAGGGGCCTTTATTTTTTGAAAGAAGGCAGACAGAAAGTATGGTATGGAGAGGGGGAAAACGTGCAACACAGGTTGACGGGGTTGGGACTCAAACCAAGGACTAAAGCCTCTGTATAAGGGTCACTCTTTCACTGTAAATATTGTAGAGGGTAACATCCATTTTGTTTGACTTACCCAGATTTTTAAGATCAACAAAAATATGCATGGACTACAGATCTGAAAGTTGTGCACTCAAAACTAGACCTTGATGTTTTAAAACGTTTGCTTGCTTAGGTGCAGCTGATGTAAAATCACAAACAGTACTCCAACAGCACAGATTGGGAACTGAGTTTAGTCGACATTCCAGTAATGATCATTTAAAAATACTTGTATCTGGACCCTGATCCAATACTTGCATATGGACATTCCTTAATTTTGAAAATATTTTTGCTGGGTTTTTGTACTTTTCTTCTAAACAAACAATGTAGAATCAAATAAAGGTGTAACTGATTTTGCCATTATGATGAGAAGGCACTAATAATGCCATGTCAGACAGGAACAGGTGAAAATGAACTCATGCAACTAAAATCCAGAGGACTTTTTTCTTTACACATTCCAAAAGCAAATTTCCAGTCAGAACAGGAATAGAAACATTCCTTCATGAATGGTTGAATGGAATGAATAGTTGTTCAACAATATGCATAATTGTCTTTGTTAATATTTGCACATGCGTGTTTAACAAGTCAAAGTTAACCCAGATTAAGATGGAATATACATTTGTATCTGTTTAGTTGAGCTAAAATGTATAGTCATGTTATCTCTTACACCTGTGCCAGAGAAGTCCAAATACCTGCATTAAAAAAACTATCCCTAAGGGTTTACCATACTGTGTTTCAACCAGAAGCAATGTGAATTCATTTGATTATCATAATGAACATCAGAGTCCTGGCAACGTTTGAAATGGAAAGTGTTGATCTACCTGTAAGAGGGCTACAGGACACTCCTGCATCCTCAGAGTGCAGACAGTTGTGTTCTCCCCAGGCGCTTTTTGGACACTGCTCCAGAGTGAGCTCATTGCCTGAGCAGCGCACATCATCCAACCAGACACGGCCCAAACCTTTGCCAAAATGTGATTGGCTCCATGCCCTCGCAAATCCGCTGGAAAGAAAATTCAATGCACAGAAAATAAATGGTTTGCCCTGCAGTAACTCTATTGCTGTGGAATATGATGTGTGGAATGATAGCACTTAAAAAAAACAGGGTGTATGGCATTGTTTATATATATTTAGCATAGCTATTTCAGATTTTTAAATGAAAAATTCATTGTCACATACGATTGTGCAAAACACAAACACTGCAACGCATTTCCTGACAATATAATATTGCTAAATATGCATAACTCCATGGTGCGAGGATCCATGCAGGAACAATGAGGCTGATTCACTGAGTCCCAGATGTTCTTTATTGCTCACTCCTCTCTCTGTGTCTGAATGGAAAGAATACTTGTCATACTTTTAGAGACAGAGGGAGAGGAAGATGGCTCGACACCCACATTTACTCAGCTTAATTTTCTTTCTGTCACCCTTATTCCTCAATTTCTCTCTACAGCAGTAGAATTTCTTTGTTCAAGATCTGAATAAAAATCAACATTATTATTTATTTGTGTATGTGTGTGTGTTTGTGGCCTTATGTTTACCTCAGTCCCAGCTGTCGACACACCACCTCTGCATCATTGTCATCCCATTGGTCATCACATATGGAACCCCACTGTCCTGCGTAGAAGACCTCAACCCTGCCCTCTGACACTGATTGACCTCCCACCAGCCTTATAGGAAGGGTCTCGACCACTGACGTGCATACAAAATTAAATTCACAAGTTTATACACATTTTTTAGACAGGAATCTTTGCTTCTTGACACAGTGGAATGGAACTTTCCCAGTCTTCTTTTACCTTCCAAACATTTTCACACCTCTTGAACAAAACACTTGCCTAAGCTGAAAATAGTAAGAATATGACACAACTCCTAACTTACCAACACATGGCTGTCCTTCTAAACTAACAGTTAGGTAAGAAGAGCATCGATCAGAGAAGCCACCAAGAAACCCGTGGTAACTGCAGAGGAACTGCACCTTCTTCAAATCAAACATAAATGGTGTCAAACGTTTGTGCTACGTTTGTGCTGTTTTGTGCAGCAAAATTTTTCATTTGTGCCACTATCATTTTGAAGATATTAATAAAACCTTCCAGAGGTCACCAACCAACTACAAATGAAACAAAAGTGGTGTCAATCAATTCGGCTACGTTTGTGGTGGTTTGTGCAGCAAAAAGGTCATCAAACATCCCTGTATGTGTGTGTGTGAAAGGGCAGCAAAGTTCAACTGTTTGCCTAGATGAAGGCCTTTCGGTGGTCAATGTGATTCTGCTATTGGCATCGCTTGAAGAAGGTGGGGGGGCTGGTTGACCTTTTGTGACCTCTGGAAGCCTCTGGAATATGGCCTTTATGGAAGGGTGGCAAGAAGAAAGCCATTGTTCAAATGAAATCACAAGAAGTCTCAGATATCATGCAGTTTGCCACATTCCATGTAGGGAAGACATGCATATAGAAGAAGGTGCTCTCTCCAGTCAAAGTCTGGTCTTAAATCCAATCGAGAATCTGTGGAAAGACTTTCCCTTAAATGGCTGTTCACAGATGTTCCCCACCCAGTCTGACAGAGCTTGAGATATTTTTTTTGAAGAATGGACCCAAAGAATTGGTCTCTAGATGTACAAAGCTGGTAGATACATACTTCCAAACAGCTGCTATTGTAACTGCAGGTCTATAACATACAAATCCAGATAAAATACAATGAGGTGTGAGGTTGTATGAACACAAAATGAGAAAAAAGTGGTGTGAGTACTTTTGGAAGGGCCTGTCCATCCAAAAGACAACTGTTGAAAGTGTTGTTACCGTCAGTGTCGCAGTCTTTTCAGATCTCCCTATTTTCAAGTAAACCGTAATGCATCAATCCCAGAATCATTGCTAACACATGAGGCAGGCCTACCTCTCTGTTGGGTGCAGGTAACAGCTGCAGCCAAAGAACACTCCTCTCCCCTCCAGGTAGTTTTGGGACACTGGAGCAGATCTGGCTCTTCTCCCTGACAATGGACTGCCAACCAGTGAAGCTTGGCTGTTTGGGGGCGAAACAAAGGAACTGTGCGAGCAAGACCAGAGACCCTAAAAGGAGATCGTTGGGCAAAGAGGTTACTTATACATAATAAAACTGACATCATTCTAATGCGTCAATTCGTCTTGTTAAGTATCAAAAAAAATATATGAATAAATATATGTGTGCTATGTAATGACAAAACAATAGATAAAGTCAGCAGATCCAGCCCAAGATTAGGTTTGCAGGCCTAGGTTGCTGTAATCCCCAGCATTCAGTTTGCTTTACCAGCAGCTTTCAAGAACTTAGCATGGGAAAGTCATCACCAAGACTTCCAGCTAATATATGGCTGACATTTGCCCTCCCTCCTTTCGACTGTGTGCCTTCATTGACTTCTGTGTGAATGCACACATGCTGCACAGACATGCATTCGCGTAAGAATGCAGGTCTACGCTGGTGTCAGTGACGGCATGTGTTCTGAGCGTATAGAGTGACAGTGTTTTCCAGGGAAAGCAGGATCCTCATTCCAGCAATATAGGTCTGATGAGTTGTTAACAGCAGCTTCAGCTTGGGAATTCAAGACAGATGATAGATGGTGATTCCCCCTTTTGCACCTGTGTTTAAACACATATGTGGGAAGATAGGGGCTGCAAACAGCACACGTGAGCACAAGTGAATGCATGTGTGCTGGCTCTCACCCCTCGCCCAGCTGTCTGCAGACCACTGCAGCATCATCTTCCCCCCAGTCGTTGCCGCACACAGACCCCCAAACTCCTCCCAGATACACTTCCACCCTGCCGTCAAGCTTGGAGCGGCCTCCTTGCAGACGTACTGAGCCTGGGGTGGAGAGGAGGTTAGATAAAATAAAAATAGTTAAAATAGATAAAATGAAAATAGTTAAAAGAAAGTGTGGATTAAGAGTGATGGTAGAAAAACAACAAATTCAGAAAATTAACAAAGAACTGCTAACTCCAAACAACAGGAAACTGTTTTTATAAAGAACTTCAGTAATGAGACAAGAAAACCCGGACTTGGTTGGTTTTTTAATATTTAATATAAAAGAACAAAAAACCAAGAGGAAGGAAGAGGAGACAGAGACCTGTGCTGCTGTCCTGGCAACATGAAATGACTCAAGATTATGCAGCTGTGAGCGAACTTAATTCACTTTTGACAGTACAGGTGTCATGTTGTCTGTTTGATACTGCTCTACTAATTTGGTTTCTTGCGGAATTTACAGAAAATATATTATATCAGCATGTTATCGATGCACTTACATCTGTTTTATGGAAAGCAAATTTATAGAGTAAAATAAGTTTTCTTTTATCCTTTACAAAAACAATAGTGGAAAATAAATAAACCTTATTGGGAGTTAACAATGTCTGTCTTTTTTATTCTTTTTTATACTGGTGAATTATTTGTAATTTGTCGCAGCATTTTACACTTAATGCACAAAATTTTTACTGCAACAATGAGCTTTCTTTAGAGACTTGATAGTACAGGAGCCTTTAGCAAAAGACCCATGCAGATCTTTTTGTTAAGTTAAATTTTTTAGACATGATATTACAATTGTATAATGTTGATGGTGAAATGGTGTCGTTTATTGCACGTTTTATTTCTTTACTTTGTTTTATTTGCATGCTTAAATTCAAATGTATGAGTCTTTCCATTTTTCACCCTCTTAATACGGATGAGAAACACCTGGGGACTTAAACAGCCAAGTCAGTAGATTTGCTAAAATAACCAGTGAGTGGATGGCAAGGAAAGATTTATGATGAAAAATATATACCCTAAGGAAGAAATCTTTTACCGCCTTTGAGGGTTGGATGTTGGGAAATCAACAGAGGAAATTTAGCAGAACAGAACCAGAAAATATGTGTATAAGATCATGGTGGTACAGTTAAGGGACAATAAGCACAGTATTAGGAAGTCTTCGGATAGCGATAATATTGGTAAATATTGTGATGACGATATCAGTTCCTCTCTTTCTCATCTGTGCTTCCATCACTCTGTGAGCTGTAACAGTTTGAGCCCAGTGTGTCATTTGTTTCCAGTGTGAGCAAATGCTGCCATGAGACTCTCCAAATGGCTGAATATTACATTGGTATGAAAAATACGAGTCCATAACACTTGGAATATATTAGACTATAATTACTGCCCTTCAAACAGTTATATTGTGCGGCCCTAGGGCATTTCTTTGCATTGTTACCTTGCGATAAGAATATTCTTGGTTTGAATCCCCACCTGCACTCTTTTTGCATGGAATTTGTATATTCTCCCTGTGCATGCAAGGGTTCACTCTCCCTGAGTATTGTAGCTTTACGTGGTTTCTCTAAATTGCCCAAAGTTTTCTTTTACTTTTCATTTGCAGGAAAGGTGAAGACGTACAATCCAAGTTCCTTGAGATCCAGTATGATCCCACAGTCACCAATGATTTGGTGAGCCATGTTGTCTGTTGCTGTTGGTTCACTGTGTTTTATCAAGTCCAAAGTCAACACAGGAAAATTTAGAGCACTCCATGCTTCCTTCTACTGACAAGCTTTCTGAAGATGCTGATTTCATTTTCCAGCAGTACTCGGGTCTGATTTTATGGCCTTGATATCACAGTGGTTGATGGGCCAACAAACTGTCATCAAGCTGAGCTCCCCTGTTAGAGCAACCTGGGCTTATTTAACACCTCAGCAGTAGCACAGGCTGATCGCCTCAATGCCACTGCACATTAATCCCAAAAGGAGGCCTGAACAAGTATTGAGTTCACATACTGTACAGTACATGGAGATATTCTAATTTTCTGAGAAACTGAATTTAGGTTTGCATCCATAAGCCATAATATATATCAAGTTAACTAAAATAAACTCTTCTATCTATGTCGCTCTGTGTGTAATGAATCTATATAATGAGTTTCACCTTTTGAACTGAATTACCGACATAAGTTAACTTTTTGATAGTCACATGTATTGAGATGTGCCGGTAAGACCTTTTCTTTATTAGGCACGTTGAGAATGACATGTCAACGTGCATGCTTTTTCTCAAACATTAAGGATATAAACTGTCAGTGGGCATGTCCCTGCAGACAAAACATCTATAAACTGGGCGGCACAAGTAGAGGTGTGCCTCTTTCTGCTATCAGCAGATCTGAACTTGCAGCAGAGAGAACACCCTGTCAGACGCTAGCCTCATTTTGTAACCCAGAAAGCAACACAGTTAGATACACTGCTTAAATATTTGTTAAACTATTTTATAACAATTCAAAGATGCAAGGTTTAGATTTCAATAATAAAACTTTTTTATTTTATTTAAACAGATAAATCTGATGGTAACAGTGCAAGTAGGCCTACACGTGCAGGAAGAAAGGAAGACTTCGCTGCACACCGCTGGAAAACATCTGCAGACTCCTATCTGCTCCCCATCAGCCCAAATTGAAAGAATACGTGGATCTATTTTTTTTTCTTAAAGGTGCATCAATTTTTATATAATCACTATAATCAATCAGTTAATTTGGATTTTGCATATCTATAACTGCTGGCCATGTCACATAAAAAGCATTCGATCCGCTGCATGTCTACCTTGTTTACAGTCGCAGTACCCCCAGTCTACTCTGCCTTTGTGGTTCCTAAAGAAGCACCAGGGTCGGATCCTCCCGTCCGGGTTGCGGCAGTGGTTGTGCTCTCCTATGCCTCTGCTCGGATAGCGCTCCTTGAATCCAGCCACCTCGGTCCAGTTCATGCACCGGCTACCGGACTCGGTCACGTCAATGGCTCCCCGGTAGGAGCCGTCCTTCCCCCTGCTCCGTGCGCAGTCGGTGAACGGCAGGATGGGTGAAGGGAGGCTGCTGGAATAACAGCCGCTCCCAGTCACCAACACGACCACTGAGGCAAGAAATACCGCTCTCATGTTGGGTCTGTGAGTAGAGCAGATGATAACGGTGGAGATCTAATTCACTCATCAGCTGACGGGTTCCCACTCATCCGCTCATCCAGTCAGCTTCAGATCTTTGCAGTGGGAAGATAGTGGAAGCCGAGAGAGAAAAACGACAGATTGATCCGTTAGCGTAGGCTGATGGGGAGGAAACACTCAGAGAAAAAAATGAAGGTGAACATCAGTGACTGATCGATTATATTTGTTTATGTTTGTTATGCACCACACCTAAATGAGCATTTAAAAGTAGAAAAATCGACAACATAGCCAAGGATTATTAAATGCCGGTTTTATTATTCGTCAAAATCAAATGATTTCCTTAAATTTTTTTCGGGGATTGTATCCTTGCTCTTCCATAAGCAGACTATATGATTTCATTGGATCCTGACGATCTGCAGTGGACAGAAAGGTCTGGACTTTTATGCAGCTAGATTGCACTTCAATTATATTTTTGTTTATAATTAATCTACAACTTCACTCATGCAGCAGTGTAAAAAGGATAGATGTCTATAGAGATGTTTTAATGTGATGTTAATTGCACATTCACAACAAAACAATGGACTTCAATTACTTAGCCCTGGAAAAATTCATTGAATAACTTAAGGTATAGGAGATAAATATCGCCTAGTTTTTAATTTATTATTATAGTGTGATCAAGTCTAAGCTGCTGGGCCATTATTGCTTATGCACTGGAGGAGACTATATTGCCTATTATGACTTAATAGTCTTGCATGTTGAACCTTACTGTTCAGGGATCGTTCCAAGGTTACCATCTGACAGTGCAAATGTCTGGGAACTAATAATGTTCCCTAAAGATTTCCGAAAGCCTACAACTTTCAGAAAGTAACCCTTTAATAAACTTACAATCAAAACCCCAAAGGTTCTAAAAAGATTATGTACAATTTAACTCTTAAGAAAATCTCTAGGTAACATTTCCTAAGGGTCCCCCACCTTTTATCCACAGCGTTCACAGTGTAGCCTTTAGAAATTTTTTAGGGAATGTTCCCTAAAGGTCCTCTGAAGATAATTTACCACTTTTACAATGTAAACTTTAGAAAATCTTCGAGGGAACATTACAGAAAGGTTCCATTAATATTATCTACAACCTTCACAGTATAACCTTCAAAATATCTTCAAGGAACCTTCCCCAAAGGTTCCATGTGGGTTAACTACAACGTTACCTTATGAGAACCTTCAGTGAACATTCCCCTAAAGGTTTCCTGAAGATTACTATCACTGTGGAACCCTTAGAGATCCTGCTGGGAATGTTCCATACATAAATCTTAAGTGTAATCCTTCAAGAACCTTCAGAGAATAATCCCTAAAGATTTTGTGAACACTATCTACAACTTTCACAGTGCAACCTTTAGCGAACTTACAGGAAATCTTCAACAAGAGCTTCTGAATTTACAGTGTCCAACAAAGTAACCCTTACAGAACCTTCAGAGAACACTGCTGGAACCTAAAGGTTCTCTGAAAATGATCTTCAACTTTGAAAATGTAACCTAAAGTAAAGTTTCCTTAGGGTAACGTTGTAAAAGTTGTGGTTAGTTTGCAGGGGACATTTAAAAATAGATCCTTAAAGGTTCTCTCAAGGTGTATCAGGGTTTGTCTCAAAGTGACTTTAAAGTATTAGGGAACATTCCCCCAAACTTTAACAACAATGTTAAGTAGAAGATGCAAACTTTTATTGTAATTTGGCACGGTGCAACACATAAATAATATTTTAAATTGAGCTGTTGCTTTTTTAATGTGTGGGCTAACACTAGACCAATTGATATCGATAATTTCTAAAGTGTCCGAGAGCGCGTCTGGTTATGTGCACCGCTACTGCTATGTTTTAGGATGCTCACTTGTTCACTACCTAGTGCACTTTATATTTTGAAGTGCTCACTTATTCACTACCTAGTGCACTTAATGTTTTGAATTGCTCACTCATACTATGGATTAAACAACGAACCCTTTCGAGTAGTCTGATTGGAAGGGGAATATGTGAACGACAAACATAAGCGTCAACGTTGATGTCGTCATCACTGGGCGACCTTTTGTTCACAAACTGGCAAATAACATAATCGGCGTACACCGGTATTCATCCATGTAAGCCGAGTAACAAATCAGGACTTTTATTGCCCATATAGACTCGAACAATTTATATTTCGTACTCTTGAATTACTAACAGTAACACAGAGTTCGGGTTGTCTTAGAGACAAGAGCCCCTATTTCAAAAGTCGCGATTAAGGGGAATTCAACATGAACAAAGTCGGGTGTTCCGGTGTAAATAACAAGCGTACCCATTGTGAATTTTAGCGGCTATCTTTCCTTAGTTTGTATTGACTGCAGCTTGCTACCGTTAGACGTGTGGCGAGATTTAAATACAGAGTTCCCTGAATTTAATAAGTAAGAAACTATTAAGAGTGAGGAAATGAACAGCAGGCTTCAAGAGATACGCGAGAGACAAAAGCTGAGGCGGCAGCTGTTAGCTCAGCAGGTAAGTACACAATCAATCAGCTAGCTAGCGTAATAGCTGCACAATTATACAATTTTATACCGGATGAATAAACGCATTATCATGGATAAAACCTAAATGCATCAACAGGTGCTCAAATGAGTCTCCCACGTCTGCAGAAATGGAGTAACAGCTATACTGTCAGTGTAAATTAATGCAATGTGTTGATTTTCGAGCCCTTGTAGCTCACAGTGAAAACAGCACAAAACTAGATAGAAACACAAACTATGGACTGACGCGATACATAACTCAAGATACTTTAGTCATATATTCCTTTTTTTTTGTAATCTTCTGAGTTACTCTTTTCAACCCACAGTTGGGAGCTGAGAGCGCAGACAGTATTGGAGCTGTCCTGCACAGTAAAGATGAGCTCAAAGAAATAGAAGAGACAAGAGAAACATGCAGGTAACGAAGCACCTCTATAAAGACAATGTGTCGATGCGCTGCTACAAACAAACGTTGGAAAGTAAAATGGGACGATTAATGTAAAATCTAGTTTTTAATGAATATATTTTGTTACAGTGTAGAATTTTAAAATTTGATACATTTAGAGACATTTTAATTTGAATTGAAAAGATCTTTTTTTTCCACATTTTGTCATGTTGCAACTGTAGTTGTTGGCTTTAAAGCACCGTTAGGCTATTAAACTAAGGCTTGTGGTAATTCTGGAGGTAATGGGGAGATCCACAGCTCATGTCAGAGAATTTGGTCAACAGGACAACTATTAGTGAAGCACTGAAGACAGCCATTGTTAAAGGAAAGCCACAAGATGTCTTGTTTGCGATTTGTCAGAAACCGTGTAAGGGACACTGCAAACATGTCCTCTGTTCAGATTACACCAAAATGTAACCTATTATCCTACATGCAAAAGGCAAAGTGTGGAAGAAAACTACCACTGGACATGTCATTTTCACAGTGAAAGATGATGTCATGCTGTGGGGATGCTTTTCTTTAGCAGGGACAGGGGAGCTGGTCAAAAATGATGGAATACGGTTTCATCCTGGAAGAAATGCTGTTAAAGGCATGCAAAAAGACTTGAAGCTTGGGTGAAGGTTCACCGCAACCCTAAACATACTGCCACAGCTACAACGCAAGGATTCAGAGACCAAACCATGTTCATGTTTTGGCTCAGACCTAAATCCAATTGAGAATGGGTGGCAAGACTTAAAATGTCTTCTCTCAGATGCTCTCCTTTTAGTCTGACTGCTTAGTCTGAAAAAATTGGGGAAAATTTCAGTTTCTACATTTGCAGAGCTGGTAGAGACATTCTCCAAGAGACTTGCAGCTGTACTTGCAGTCAAAGGTGGGTCTGCAAAGCATATATACAGTCCCTTTAAAATAAACTGAGGTTTGTTGATGTAATGTGACAGAATATATAAAATAAAAAGACATAGGGGCATGAATACTTTAGTAGTGTGGTTGTAATGTTTCTGTCAAGCAAATATGAGGCTTGCCAGTGTTGCTAAAAGGTAGCTAATTGGTGTGAATCATCACTCAAAAACTAAACAGCAAGTATGCTGTATATCTTACCTTCCAACAATTGTGCACTCGCACTTAATTACATCTGGATGAGCTCAGTTGGATGTTTGCCTGCTGATTCATTGATTTTTATTGCCAACAGTTTAATCTCCGTGGTAATAGTCCTGCATTGTTTACTTTTCAAAAATCACAAGAGGTGTGGGATGTTAACCTTAGTTTGTAGCAGAGGTGATTAGGAATAAAAGTGACACAAAGTCCCTCACGGCGACCATGTGATCGGTGCCGAAGGTTGCATTTCATTTAGGATGTGAGGGCATGTGTAGACATTAAATCTGTTTGTGTTTGCAGAGCGTCATATGACAGCTCAGCCCCTCCTTCCAAAAGGAAGCCGCAGACAGATGGAGAGGACACCGAGGAAGATGTAGAAGAGCAGAAAGTGAGTATTTTATCATGAATTTACGCCAGTTAAAGATGGATCCACTTCTACCTCAGAGTATTCAAGAAACAGTTGCAAAGCATATGTTTCAAGTTTCTTAAAAGATAAGCAACACACAGCACAGCATTTCTTGTTAAGTGGCTCCACAGCCTCAGCTAAAAGTGATTAGCCTGTCGCTATAGGCACGCTTTTTTTAAAGCAGTTTCCAAAAATAAGTCTTTGACTTTTACAAAGACAAAACCCACAGGTAACATAAATCTCCTGAACTTTGCTGACGATTGTAATATCTGAGACACTAACACTCACTTTGCCTGCATTTTACAGTTCACTTAAGATTGTTTCGTTTCTTAGATATTGTTTAATGTTAGGATGCCCTCTGCATATACATAACTCTGATATCTGTGTGTTTTTCCATTTTATTTTGAAGTCAGAGTACCAGGAAATGTTTAAGGGCCCGTGTAGTGGATTAGCCAACCAGTCATGTGTTTTCCATTTTATGTCACTGACTAGTATCGGCTCAACTTACCTGAACTCATTAAGTAACCTCAGTTCTTCGTCACTTTTAGTACTGCCCACCAAAACAAAAGAAAATGATTTAGGGTTTTCCCCTTTGTGTTCTTTGCTGTAAATTCTTATTTGTTTTTACTTCGCTTTAAGGTCAGTTCTCTTCAACTCTTTGTTGTATTTCCATATTGCATTTTGCTATTAGAAAAATGCTTTACAGTAGTTGTGATTTTACAGATTTTTCAATTTGCTTTTAAGTCTATTTATTTTTATTTGTATAAATCTGTGAACAGTGTGTTGCTTGTACGATACGAAATGTGAATATTTTTATTCTAAATCATATCTTTGTGTGCGCTAGGTTGAAGTTGAAGTGCAGCAGGAAGAGGAGAGCAACCCGTACGAGGAAGTGTACAAAGATTCCAGTACTTTCCTGAAGGTTCAAACACATTCTTTTGAACGCGCTCAGGATTTATTAAAGTATTACTGAAGTATTGCTTTAGATGATTTCTTTACTTTATTCAGGTGGTAGAACTTCTGCCCGGGATTAACTGTATCAGAATACTTTGGCAAAAAGTGTTATTGAAACCTTTGAGTGGGAAGTACCACAAAAAAAAACCCAAACTTTATTTACAGGACCGTATCAGGAAGATGTTGATAAATCAACAAAACCACATGGTGCTGAAATCTGGCCAGAATTGAGCAGTAATGACTGGAATGACCTGCATCATATTTCATTGTTGAGAAAGTTGTGGTTTTAAATTCCAACTTGCTTAATTTAACAGCGGTTTTGCCTCTGTTTCAAGTAACAGAGAGGGTGGTTGCTGAGGCTTGTTTTCATTTAAGATCCTCAGAAAAAAAAAAATATTTTTTTATTATAAAATACTTTCTAAGTCTACTATTGACAGACTCATCACATGTCTGGTGTCGACCCTTGCTTTGTATTCTGCGTTAGGCCTGGATTTAACCAGCTGTGAGTAAAAGTTCACAGATCTGTGTGCAACATATTTGGCCGGCATAAAAAGCCAAAGAAAATAAATTCCACATACAAAGTATGTTGTGCCAACGTCAGACGCATTTCACATGATCAACCGTCATTCATGTCTCTCAGACTGCAAAGCTCTTGAGGTAAACAAGTCTTATTTTAGCTGCGACTTTACAGCTCGAAGGACAAGTTTGGTCGGGCAGGTTGATTCGGTGTCAGTGGAATGTATCTTTGGGACAAAGTCTTGTTATTCATTGTGAAAAATGCCACAACTCTAAGGTTTTATTATAATCAGACTGTTTAGTGGTGGCTTAAATTGATGCTTTTATATGTGGAACCTAGTCATACATCAACACAGAGGATATGGTAAACACAAGCATTTATTTGCAATATGGGTTAAAAAAAATAGGAGTTTTAATTTTTATTTATGAATTTAGTAATGATATTCCCAGCCACAAAGGAGTGCAGCATGCTAACGATAACCCTTACTTTGTCTTCAATGGACATAAGTCAATGAAGCAATATTAGACTTATGACTACTATTTTAAAATGTAAAGAGGATTTAATTTTGAGTATCTTGTGAAAGGAAAATAATTCTGCCCTTTCTGTTTCTTTTCTTTAAAAACATATGCAACCGTGATTGGTGATTGGTTGCTTTGGCTTCAGCTACTGCTGCTGACATGGGTCTTAAAAATAATAAATAATAATAACAAAATAATAATTAGTAGGGTTCTATGTGGAAACTCAAAAGTTGTGGAGAAATGTAAAGCAGCAAGAAACCAAAAAATCAGAAAAGTATGCGACGCATTTGTTGTGCCGTTTGCAACTCCCTTTATTCTAATACCTCTAAAAAAAATCCATTACAACCAATTGCCTTCACAAGGGATCTGATTAGTTAATAGAGTCCACCAGTGTGTAATTTACCTGTTAGAATAAATACAGATGGTCTGTGAAGGCCTCAGAGGGTTGTTGGAGTTCATTGCTGAACACCGTCATTAAGGCCAAGGAACACATCAGACAGTTCAGGGGACAAAGTTTTGCAGAGGTTGAAGCAGGTTTGGGTTGTAAACAATATACGAAGCTTCAAACAGCTGAAGGAACAGTCATTCACCCTGCACAGGTGGGAAGGAGCTGCTGAACTCTATAACCCTGGGCTTGTTTTCACAAAGAGTCCCATGACTAAAAGTAGCTCCTAGTGACATCATCCCAAGAAAAAGCTTTTCTGAAATTCTAAGGTTTCTCTTAGAATCTACCCTCGGTAAGATAAAAGTTATTCACAAAGTACCTTAGTTCTTAAGAGAGTACCTAAAGTGAACAAATGTTAAGAGTAGTGAGGAGGACCTTTAGTGAGTCTAAGAGTGTCTTAAGCAGAGAAGAAGGCGGAAAGACAGAGAGAAAGGAGAGATATTCTCCATACAATGAACAACAGTTAATTAATATAATTAATATGACGCTACCGGCTGGATAATGCACGGATCCACCCACTGAACAGCCAAGTAAATGAGCACATAAACCTCTATAACAATCATACAATTATTTATATAGTGATTAGATAAACTTTATCATCCCCTAGAGGAAAATTAAAGCAGCAGGACAGGGTAAAATTGAACCTCTAGTAAGGTAACATTAGGAAGGATAAATAAATAATAGAAACAATTGTTAACCATAAATACATTTACAAACAATAAATAAGTACAGAAGGATTTAAATATTATCTACCTTTCAATACTCCTCTATTCTCCTCCACCGGCTGTGCCAACAGCAGGCTCTGCTCCTCTGTCCAAATCGTTTTTTCACACCTTTTTCTCTCCTTTCTGTTTTGGTAATTTTACCAAATCAAACTTTTTTACACAAGAGGGCGATTGCAGTTAAATGGTGACAGGGGAGTGTTCACGTATATGTCAAATAGAGGAAGTAGAAAAACAACCAGCATTGTGAGTAAATATAACTATAAGCAAATCAAAATAATGATGAGCATGTTAAAAAGGTTCAAACATTTTGATGCCGTGTGACGATTAATTTAATTTGGCTAAGTTTCATCCTTGTGATTTACACATTTTTTAATCCAGTCTAAATTCAATGATCTGTTAATTTCTCTCCATTGATTACAAGGAGCATTTTTGTTTTATTTCTTTTGCAACAACCAGTCACAGTTCTTAGAAGACAGCGTCACTTCTAGCACCTCGGTCAGAGTCCCTCTCAGCAGCTAGCTGAGTCACTTTTAAGCCAAGACTCCTTGGCAGGAATCTTTAGGAATCTATGGTCCAGTCAAAGTTCAGACCTAAATCAAACAGAGACTCTGCCACAACACGACTTGTGTATGACTCCATGTCCCATGTATCATCACTCCAAGAAACAATGCTGTTATTTCCTTCAACTTCACAATTCTGTGCTACTTTGTGTTGGTTTATGAAATAAAATTCTATGTGAAATACTTTCAGGTTAATGGGTTTAATGGGATAAAATGTGATTAAGTTCAAGAGGAATGGCTATTTTTGCTTGCTACTGTATTTAGGCATCCCAGCCTTTTACAGCTCAGGTCAATTAATTATTTCTGCAGGTATAAATTCCTTAAGTAGATGTTTTATTTCATTGTCAAGTATGCCCTTATTTCAACAGACATGACTTGGAGTCAAGTGTCATTTGCATTAAAGTGAAATTATAAATGGATTAGAAACACACAGCGATTCCTCTCTATCTTCCTTATTTTGCAGTTGTATTTTCCTAATTTTCTTCCCTTCTCACTGACTTTTTATTTTGCTATAATTCTCAGGGTACCCAAAGTTTGAACCCCCACAATGACTACTGCCAGCACTTTGTGGACACTGGACACAGGCCCCAAAACTTCATCAGGGACGTGGGTGAGTATGTGATTGCCTTGTTTTTTTTTAAGTTGAACAATCTTGTTCTTGCTGTTGTTCTGGTGTAAACTGTGTCCTCTGCAATTAAGGGTTGGCTGACCGATTTGAAGAATACCCAAAACTGCGAGAGTTGATTAGACTCAAAGATGAACTCATCGCCAGCACCAACATTCCTCCTATGTAAGTTAAATCAAGACATACATGGTGGTACTGACCTAGTTGCCAATTAATTTATTCTAGATTTCGACGTCTGGTTTCTAGTTTGCTACAAAAGCTCAGAGAAGAGTTGCGCTTATGTTTGTGTTAAGGTATCTCCAGGCGGAGGTGGAGCACTTTGACCTGCGGGAATTAAAAAGCCAGTTTGATGTGATTTTAATTGAGCCTCCCTTGGAGGAATATTACAGAGAGTCGGGCATCAGTCACACAGAACGCTTCTGGACCTGGGATGATGTAAGTGTGTGCTTTTTCCAATGCTGCTTTTCATTAAGTAGCTGCAACTAATTGGTTAATTAGTGAATATACTTTAGATTAGCTTGGAGGGGCATGTCAATAAAACAAAAACTCTGGAATGTATTGCCGTTGCAATGTTGCAATTTCTTTGTCTTGTTAAGTGCAGGTTGGATCTGATAATTAATTGACACCTGATTTGAGAGGGTTTTTGTTGCAAGTTGAAAAACCCGTGGGACTCGTTAACTTCTGCGATGTTACGAATAACATTACAAGCTAATAATAACACATTTTTCTCCATTTTATGTGTTCAAACACCAAAAGAACAAATGGAGTTTGTTTGAAAGGCTAATAAATACTTTGTACCTGCAATGCTCACTGCGTTTTAAATGAATGGCAGCCATTCAGGATACTGAACTCGGGTTTGCTCGGTAACCCTGAAGTGGACACAAACCGCACCATGAAACCACCTCGCTGTGAGGTTATCATAAATGCATATGTGAAAATGTGGCCACTATGAGCCACAAGAAGCTAAACAAAGTGAAAGAAAGTGGTTAGTTTGTGGCAATTAAGATCTGTAACAGGAACAAAGAATAACAATGGTTTGCAATGATCCAGTTGATTACCAGTGAAAAGCTCTTCCGGGCATTTTATAACAACAAGACTCAATACTTTTTTTAAATTATATATTTACGCTGTCTAAAGCTTTTGTAGGAGCAGCATGTCAGTTTTTTTTTTCTTCAAAATTTGCTGTTACAGATCATGAGACTGGAGATTGAGGAGATATCGGCTTTACGCTCCTTCGTGTTTCTCTGGTGTGGCTCTGGAGAAGGTCTGGACCTGGGCAGAATGGTAACACAGCCTTACATGATTCATTTAGACACCAACCTCTGTTAACCACTAACTAAATCTTCATACTTTAACACTATCTCTTTCCTTGTTCATGGTTTGCATGGAATAATATTAATAAAACTTATTTCTCTATTTATTTATTTATTGAAACCAGTTGTGTTAACATGTGTTAAATGTTTGACGTTGGCTGCGATGCTTTTTGCCAGTCTTTCGTGCTTTTCCTTCATACATGCATTGTCCTCGGTATTTGTTCCTCACCACAGGCATCCTTTTTCACGTTAAGCAAAACGACTCACAAAGATCTTTTCTTTTTTTAATGACCGTGTTGTCTGCTGTTGTGACGTTAGTCATTTGAATTTCTGTGCCACTGAGTCACAGCCGCGCCCTGTGGGTTGATCATATCTTTTATTTTAGTCTTTACCTTGTCTTTAGCTGGTATGTTTATGTAACAGGTTTTTGTTATTTTTCAATACTGACTGCAGACAGTTTACCCATTTTTATCCATGTTAAATCCAAGGGGCTGGCGATTTTAAATGTTCAGCTCTGTTGATGGATTTTCAAACTACTGTTTAGTTCCTTGTTGTATATTGTATTTTATTTTCAAATTAGAGGAATTTGATGCTAGATCCCTGAGCATGCTTTTCTAAGAATTTGTTAGTGAGTAACAAGTATAAAAAAAAAAGAGTTAAAAGTTAAGACGATAATAGGTGTCATTGTGTTGCTGCTCTAGCTGCTTAGCCGTTTTGATGATACAGTAACCTGGCAAACTGGCATGAAAGCAACACCCTGGTGTTTATTTACCTAAGTTAAGTACTGCTGAAAGAATAATAGTTATTTGTCCTAGATTTAATAATATCCTCGGAAGACTTATTCTCAGACTTTAACAGAAAGACTTCAGATGTTAACAACCAAACTCTCTGGTACAAACCTGCTCTCCTTGTCCTGATTTCAGTGCCTGAGAAAGTGGGGTTTCAGGAGGTGTGAGGATATTTGCTGGATCAAAACCAACAAGAATAACCCAGGGAAAACCAAGGCCCTGGACCCAAAAGCAGTTTTTCAGAGGACTAAGGTACAATGTACATACACATGCAAACCAAGCAAACTGATATGTTACATATGTTCATGTAACTATTTTGTAATATCCATGGGGTAAAAAAAAAAAGTTTTTTTTTCAAACCCCTTATTAACACACTATTAATGTATATATTAAAATTCGGTTGACCGTTATTAACTTGTTACTGCCTGAGCATTTAAACCATTTAAACCAAAAAATGGGGGCAGTTTTTGATTTTGATGCATCTAATGAACAGGGAAAGGAATCCGATTTTTCAGTGTTTGACCTGCCGATCACCAATCAGGCAAAATTGGCAGAATGATTGGAGCATATCCATCTACGGGTGCGCCTATACTCAGAGCAGCTGTTGTAGCTACACAAGGCTCTTTGCTTGGTCCAGCAGGTGTCATTATTTCAAAGAGGCTGCATCCATACGCTCCCCTGCCTTGTCGGTAGCATCTATACAGCAGTACTGAAACACAAGTGTTTTTTTACACAACTCACAACAAGAGCCTTTAAAAATAAACACGGCTAAACTTCAGTACTGTCCCTGTTCATCTTCAGCCTCAGTGTGGGGCGTATTATATGTGTGCACTGCTGCCAGAAAATATTCCTTGACGTCCTTCTACATAAATAAATGAAAGTTGTCAAGTTTGTAACTTTGACAATTTGTGTTGTAGAAAACGATCTACAAAAACCCGTAAAAATAGTCTTAGTTACCATGTTACGTACTGTTTAGTCAATTGCACACAAATCAAGTCCTGTCAAGCACTCCACTGGATTGTTTCCTACAGTTATGTCCTGCCTTTAAAACCAAAAAAATGTAAAGTATGCATTTCATGTTTGCTGAACCTGTTGAATGAGACAACTGGACTGTTTTCTCATTGTGTAGAAAAGCACAGAAGTTCCTTGATTGTGTTCAGACTTGAAGAGTTATGAGTGAAACAAAAGGAGCATACAAGGAAATTTGCCTCTGAACTTCATTACCTAATATATATAATAAAATATTAATTTCTAAGACTAAAACAGAGAACCGAAGTGCTTTTAAATAGTTGTGTTACATTTATTGTCCCTCTAAGGGGAAAATTGGCTTTTACATTGGCGGTAGAAACACACAAACTGTAGTATTGGTGCAGTCGAATGAATGACCACCACGGCATGTCCCACCTGCCCAGAACCACCACTTGAGATAAGATTAATCTAGTTTAACTTTGTAAAACACTATGTGAACCTTTCTGTTTTATACTATTTAACTGTTTCCCAAATTAGATACCCCTTTTTAATTTTATTCTGTGCTGGAGCAAAGCAACCAAGGTTCGTGTTTTTATAGGATACACAAACCTCTCTTCCTAAAAAGTCTTCATAAAACTATTCATCAGTTGTTCTCCTCGGAACAGTCTTTCTCTGCTCCATCTCCATTTCTCGTTTTACACCTGAACTCAACATTTATCTTAAATGGCTGCCCTGAGATGTCGGAAATGGCCCAAAAATCTACTGACAAAAACATTTTGATCTAAAAAAGCCCTGGGTTTTGAAATGAAAATGTCAAACGAATCCAGGCCTTCCCGTTCTGAAAGAGCTTGCTCCCATCAGAACAGACACAATTAGTGCTAGAAGGAAGGCGTTCAGGCCCAACAGCATAGTATCGCTTTGCAGTGGTCGCTTTATCAAGGGCAACCCTGCTAGTTTCAGCTCTGTGTTATGCCTGCAGAGCAGAGGTCAATGGTTTAGGTTTTTTATGTCAATATTCATATTTTAGTTGACATAATGCTATGACTTCTCCTGGTAACATATGCAATTTTACACAAAGAAAAAAAGACGTGTTTCCTATCACTTTTTGATAGGTGTGTTTTTGCTGTCTTCCTGTGTCAGAGCTATCATCACTATCATGTAGTTTTTAAGGAAATCAAATAAAGGGATTACAACACATCACATGCTTACTGTTGATTTGCCAAACCATGTGACTCTGAAAAATTTAGGCATCAGATATCATCAGATAAATAACTTTCCACTGAACACGTCACAAATGTACTTGCTTGTTAGTTTCTATTGCTCAAACAGGAAAATGTAAAATTGTTGTTTTGTTTGGTTTGAATTGATAAAAAATTATTTTAATTAAAAAATAATTTCACCTCTTGGTGCCTTACTGTCTGACAATGATTTTCAGGGGGCAGGGTCCATAGTAAGACAACAAATGATTTTTCAGTGCCTTATATTATGAGTTACTGTTATATTCTCGTACTCGTACTCGTCGTCTTCCACTTATCCAGAACCGGGTCGCGGGGGCAGCAGACTCAGCAGAGACACCCAGACGTCCCTCTCCCCAGACACCTCCTCCAGCTCCTCCGAGGGTAGCCCAAGGCGTTCCCAGGCCAGGGGAGAGACATAGTCCCTCCAGCGTGTCCTGGGCTGTCCCCTGGGCCTCCTCCCGGTGGGACGTGCCTGGAACACCTCCCGAGGAAGGCGTCCAGGAGGCATCCGGTATAGATGCCCGAGCCACCTCAACTGGCTCCTCTCGATGTGGAGAAGCAGCGGCTCTACTCCGAGCCCCTCCCGAATGGCCGAGCTCCTCACCCTATCTCTAAAGGAGTGCCCGGCCACCCTACGGAGGAAGCTCATTTCAGCCGCTTGTATCCGGGATCTCGTTCTTTCGGTCATGACCCAAAGTTCATGGCCATAGGTGAGGGTAGGAACGTAGACCGACCGGTAAATCGAGAGCTTCGCTTTTCGGCTCAGCTCTCTCTTCACCACAACGGACCGGCACAGCGCCCGCATTACTGCGGCAGCCGCACTGATCCGTCTGTCGATCCCCCGCTCCATTCTTCCCTCACTCGTGAACAAGACCTCGAGATACTTGAACTCCTCCACTTGAGGCAGGAACTCCCCTCCAACCTGAAGAGGACAAGCCACCCTTTTCCGGTTGAGTACCATGGCCTCTGACTTGGAGGAGCTGATCTTCATCCCAGCCGCTTCACACTCGGCTGCGAACCGGCCCAGCGCATGCTGTAGGTCTTGGCTAGAGGGGGCCAGCAGGACCACGTCATCTGCAAAAAGAAGAGACGAAATCCACTGGTCCCCAAACCAGACCCCTCCGGCCCTTGGCTGCGTCTAGAAATCCTGTCCATAAAAGTTATGAACAGACCGGTGACAAAGGGCAGCCCTGCCGGAGTACAACATGCACCGGGGAACAGGTCCGACTTAGTGCCGGCAATGCGGACCAAACTCCTGCTCCGCTCGTACAGGGACTGGATGGCCCCTAATAAAGGGCCCCCGATTCCATACTCCTGGAGCACCCCCCACAATGCATCATGAGGGACACAGTCGAATGCCTTCTCCAGGTCCACAAAACACATGTGAACCGGTTGGGCAAACTCCCATGAGCCCTCGAGTACCCTGTAGAGGGTATAGAGCTGGTCCAGTGTTCCACGGCCGGGACAAAAACCACACTGCTCCTCCTGAAGCTGAGGTTCGACTATCGCCCGGACTCTCCTCTCCAATACCCTGGCGTAGGCCTTACCAGGGAGGCTGAGGAGTGTGATCCACTTGTAGTTGGAACACACCCTCCGGTCACCCTTCTTATAAAGGGGGACCACCACCCCGGTCTGCCAGTCCAGAGGCACTGTCCCCGACCGCCATGCAATGTTGAAGAGGTGTGTCAACCATGACAGCCCCACAACATCCAGCGATTTGAGGTACTCAGGGCGGATCTCATCCACCCCCGAAGCCTTGCCACCGCGGAGCTTTTTAACCACCTCGGTGACTTCAGCCTGGGTGATGAAAGAGTCCAACCCCGAGTCCCCAGCCTCTGTTTCCACCAGGGAATGCGTGATGGCAGGATTGAGGAGATCCTCGAAGTACTCTTTCCACCGCCCGAAAATGTCCCCAGTCGAGGTCAGCAGCCTCCCACCCCCACTATAATCAGTGTTGGCGAAGCACTGCTTCCCCCCCCTGAGGCGCCAGACGGTTTGCCAGAATCGCTTCGAGGCCGACCGGTAGTCCTTCTCCATGGCCTCACCAAACTCCTCCCAGGCCCGGGTTTTTGCCTCTGCCACAGCCCAGGCCGCAGCACGCTTGGCCTTACGGTACCTGTCAGCCGCCTTAGGAGTCCCACAAGCCAACCACAGCCGATAGGACTCCTTCTTCAGCTTGACAGCATCCCTTACTGCCGGTGTCCACCACCGGGTTCTGGGATTGCCACCGCGACAGGCACCGCAGACCTTACGGCCGCAGCTACGGGCAGCAGCATCGACAATAGATGCGGAGAACATGGTCCACTCGGACTCTATGTCTCTAACATCCCCCGGAATCTGGTCAAAGCTCTCCCGGAGGTGGGAGTTGAATACATCCCTGGCCGAGGGCTCCGCCAGGCGTTCCCAGCAGACCCTCACTATGCGCTAGGGCCTGCCAAGTCTGTCCGGCTTTCTCCTCCTCCAGTGGATCCAACTCACCACCAGGTGGTGATCAGTGGACAGCTCAGCCCCTCTCTTCACCCGAGTGTCCAAAACATGCAGCCGAAGGTCTGATGATACGACAGCAAAGTCGATCATTGTCCTCCTGCCTAGGGTGTCCTGGTGCCAAGTGCACTGATGGACACCCTTATGCTTGAACATGGTGTTCATTATGGACAATCCGTGACTAGCACAGAAGTCCAATAACAAAACACCACTCAGATTCAGATCGGGCAGGCCATTCCTCCCGATCACGCCTCTCCAGGTGTCACTGTCGTTTCCCACATGGGCGTTGAAGTCCCCCAGCAGAATAATGGAGTCCCCGGGAGGGGCACTATCCAGCACCCCCGACAGGGACACCAAGAAGGCTGGGTACTCCGCACTACCGCTCGGCCCATAGGCCGAAACGACAGCCAGAGACCTATTCCCGACCCAAAGGCGCAGGGATGCGACCCTCTCATCCACCGGGGTAAACCCCAACACGAGACGGCTGAGCTGGGGGGCAACAAGCAAACCCACCCCAGAGATGGGTTCCAGAGGCCACGCTGTGCGTGGAGGCGAGCCCGACTATTTCTAGTCGATATCTCTCGACCTCCCGCACAAGCTCAGGCTCCTCCCCCCCCCCAGCGAGGTAACATTCCACGTCCCTAGAGCCAGCCTAAGCATCCGGGGATCGAGCCGCTGAGGTCTCTACCTTCGTCCGCCACCCAATCCTCTTTGCAGCGGTCCCTCACGGTTCCCCCTGCAGGTGGTGGGCCCACTGGGGGATGGCCTCGTGTCTCTCGTTCGGGCTTGGCCTGGCCGGGTCCCGCGAGGAGCAACCCGGCCACCAGGCGCTCTCCGACGAGTCCCGACCCCAGGCCTGGCTTCAGGGTGGGACCCTGGCTCCGCCGTACCAGGCGACGTCACGTGCCTCGATTTAGTGGTCGTCATGAAGGATTCTTGAACCGCTCTTTGTCTGACCCATCACTTAGAGCCTGTTTGCCATGGGAGACCCTACCAGGGGCATTTAAGCCCCAGACAACATAGCCTCTAGGATCATTTGATCACTCAAACCCCTCCACCACGTTAAGGTGGCGGTTCAAGGGGGGGACTGTAATATTTAATGTACTAATTAAGGAAATTTAACTATTTCAGGAGCACTGCTTGATGGGAATCAAGGGAACTGTGCGTAGGAGTACTGACGGTGACTTCATTCATGCTAACGTGGACATTGACTTGATTATAACCGAGGAGCCTGAGATGGGAAATGTAGAGAAACCGGTGGAGATCTTCCACATCATTGAACATTTCTGTTTGGGTCGCAGGAGGCTGCACCTGTTTGGAAGAGACTCAACCATCAGACCAGGTAGGAAAGTCAGACACTTGTTTTTAAAAAATGCTAACATGTTTTGGCCGATTTAAATGAAGTTGTTTTTGCTCAAACTGATCTTGGATTTGATCTTGGCTTTTTTCTATCTTTTTTGGTTTTCAGGCTGGGTGACTGTTGGTCCCACATTAACAAACACCAACTTTAACCCAGAGACCTACGCCGCACACTTCCCTATGCTCGACTCCCATTTATCCGGCTGCACAGAAGAAATTGAAAGGCTGCGGCCCAAATCACCTGTGAAACTGAAGTCAGAACGAGGAGGTGGAGTACCCAGAGGAGGACGTGGTGGGCAAAATGCTGGGAGAGGTGGAGACAGAGGGAGAGAAAGGAATCGGCCGAATTTCCGCGGAGACCGAGGAGGATTTAGGGGAAGGGGAGGGCCTCATCGGGGGTTTCCACCTCGCTAAAATGACAAACAACTGTTGATAATCTTTTTTTTTTTTTTTTTTTTTTTACACAATTGTGGTCAAAAAGAAACTAGAAAGTTTTACTGGTATGAATCTCTTTAAAACTGTTCAGTAAGAATATTTGTTCATACAGATGCTGTAGATTTAATTACTGCCAAAAATAAACTTTCTTTTCACAATATGCTTTGTGTATTTTTCTCTTTCTGTGTGAAGTAAGCAATTATACACTGGTAAACTCAAATATTAACTCACCCAGTCACGTGGCAGCACTTCAGTGCCCACATGTGATGACGATTTGATGAAGTTGAAACCGAGCATCAGAATAGGGAAGAAATGGTATTTAGGTGACTTTGAATCTGGCATGGTGGTGCCAGGTGGACTGGTCTGATTATAAACAGCTGATCTACAGGAGGTTTCATGCACAGCCACTTCCGGGGTTTACAGAGTGCTCTGAAAAATATATCTAGTGAACAGATATGCCTTGTTGGTGTCGAAGGTCATAGGAGAATATGCAGACTGGTTCAAGATGATGAAAAGTCCACAGTAGCTTAAAAGCCCTTACAACCAACGTATGTGACATATCCCTTAATGCACAACACATTGAACATTGACGCATACAGTATCACACCAAGCAAATTAGCAGATGCTGCATGATATATCCAAGGATCAAAATCTCTCAAGAATGTTTCCGACACAAATATATAAATCAAGGCAGCTCTGAAGGTAAAAAGGGACAAAACTTTGTACTAGCAAGGTCTACTTTAAAAAGTGGCCCGTGAGTCTCCTTAAGTCCTGCATTATTTTGAGCAGTAAGTGTCTTAAGTTTGTAAAAAAAAAAAAAAAAAAAACTTTCTGAATTCATTCATCCACAAGCAGCAAATGTTTGCACTGAAACTACTGCAGTTTTTTGAAATGATCAGGGTGACGCTGTGTTTGCTCTACAATACTCGCTTTATGTTGACACTTTAATTGCTTGACAGTTGTGTTTGCCCATATTGCAGCTTTTACTTCCAACATTATCACAAACGTGATGGTGCTCTGCATATGCATCGGCTGCAGCAGTCCTCAAAGGCGATTAGTTGTTGGCTTCTGTTCATTTATTGTTCACATGCTGTTGTGCATTTTCTAGAAATGCTAGACTTAAGGAGGGGCCCTTTAAGGAATTCCAATCTTTTCTTTTAAAACTGCCAGTTGTTTACTCCCTGTATTAATTATGCATTGTTGACTTGCCATTTTGTCATTAAACTTAAGGGTTTATATATTTGTAACTACATGTTGTACCTGACACGCATAAACTGTCCTATTATTTCACTACTGTTTCTCGATTTGGTTGTACCTCCCAGTACAATGACTATTCTATTCTATTCTATTCTATTCTATTCTATTCAGTTCTAAGCTCTACTGAGTTAAAACTCAAAGAGTTAGCGAATGTTTGCATGATGACAAGCCTTGGTAAATATATGTGCTGAAATTATTCTTGTGGTATAAAAACATGAGTTGCGTTTGATTCAAAACATTGCTGTGGTTCAGTCCAGGCACAGAGATAAGCTCACATTAATTATATAAACCCGACCCGTTGTTAAGCCTGTTAAGAGCTTTTGCTTTTTGTACTAAAGAGTCCTTAGTTACCAGCATTCACATCACTTCCTGATTTTACTGTGAGGGCAGAAAAAAAAACAAAAAACTGACAGGTAACATGAACCAAACAAAAGAAAACCAGAAGCTTCCTCCTCTTCCTCCTCTGCTCACATGCTCCTTGTTTATATTTACCAACCCATTTTTTAGGACCCAGAATGGGTCTTAATTAAACTGGGATTATTACTGGGACAGAAACATAAACGTCACCTCATGTTTGTTTCGGATGTTGTCCAGCATGTCTTTTAGTACAATAAGCCAAAGCTTGTCTTGCTCTAACAATGGCTGCTTTAATGCATCAATGAGCACTTTACACTGTGAAGGCATGTCAAAGCAGAGAAGGGATCACAGACGCATTCAGGAAATCTGCATTCCACTGCAGGGAGGTTCCTTTGTGATGTTTATGGTAACTCACCTGGGACATGTCTTGAAGTGAAACTTACAGGAACACACACCTAATTATTTTATTGCTCATTTTACTCAGTTTCAACTTTTTAATTTAGAGTTTCATACCGTAATGTGCAATTTTCCTGAGTCAACTCTGAGTTTCTACTTTGATTCCAAAGAACAATTTCAGTTTTAATTTTTAAAGTTGCTTAAATTTGTATTTGTTGGGGCTTTCTGAAAGTCTAAGACTTTAGTTTGAAAGCTGTTTTTTGGTAATGTTCAGTCCAGTATCTGACAAGTTCCTGAGGCATGTGTGTTTGTTGTTTAACCACTTAACACATATAAAAGGCTCCTGAACTGAACAACCAGGGCTGTCTTGTGTCTCCACGTAATGCACAAGCTGGAAAAGACCCAACTTTATAATGAAACAGTCAGACATAAAATAGTATTTTAGAGTAAATAAAAGACAAAGTGATAGAGAACATTTTTTTTGCACAGTCCAACGGGGAATAAGAGCTGAACACATAACATTTTTTCTCAGTAAATATACTCCTATTGACAGGAAATTCACAAGAGATGTAGAAAATAGTTTAGGTAAGTCGTTCATCAAGAAAAAACAACAAAGTCCATCCACTAAGTTATGTTTAATCAAGTGAGTTGTGTTGAACACACATACTGAAAGTTATTCCATACGTGGCAATGACAGCTTCAGGATGTTTCCTGCATGGAGAAAACTGTTTCATGCATTTCTGGGACCCTCTTTCATGAACTCTGGTCACTGAGCTCTTTTAATAGCTTTTCATTCAGATTCAATTCAGGTGATTGGCTGGGCGGATTCTAGCAGCTTAATATTCTTTCTCTGAAACCAATTAAGAGTTTCATGTTATGTATTTGGGATCATTGCCGTGCAGAAAAATTCACCCTCATTACATCTACAGACTTTTATAAACAATGTCTGAGTAATCATCTCCATTCATTACTACTTTAATTATATTAAATCTGTGAGTACCATGTGCTACAAAACAGCCCCAAACCATGATGTTCCCCACTCCAAACTTCACTACTCCCATTGTGTTTTTATGATTCAATTCAATAGTTTATTTATATAGTGCCCATTCACAACCAATGTCATCTCAAGGGACTTGACAAACAATTTATATACAAAACTTTTATACAGCAACACAAAGTGAATTAATCCAACCAGATAGATAGATCCAAAAACAAGTACATGTATTCAAATTCAATCCTGGTTATAAAACAGTTCAATCAGGTTCAGTTCATTATGCCAATATGGCAGCAATCTCTCCCCCTGAATATGTGTGCGTATGACAGTGGACAGTTGATTGCATTACGTCATTAACTCTGCAGAAATCCTTTAAAATGAGCATGCATGTGGCAGCAGTGGAAATGAGAAGTTCCTTTTAACTGGAAGAAAACGTTCCCGACAGAACCCAACTCATGTGAGCAATCTGCCACAGACAACTGAAGGTTTGAAAAGAAAGAGCAGACAAACAAATACACAGATGTATTAGTCTTGGAATACTATTTATGTTAAAGAAAAAGTAAAGTCAATGGCAGACCTTTATGTAGGAGACAGAAACATATCGAAACAGAGTGCATGGCCATTCTTTCTTTCACATTTGCAGTGGAAGCCATGGTGGTTGAGTGAATTACTTTCTCTTTCATGGAGAAACTGTACCTATGACTTCCAAGTATTTCTGAAGCTCTCAGCTTGTGGCCCTTGGGTCTATGTCAACTCCTCTGATTATTATTTTTTTGACTGTCAAATTTTGCAAGGGTCACCTGGTTAAACTGCTCTATGGTGAAATTATGTTCTTTCCATTTCCAGATCATTGCCCTAATGGTCCTCAATGAAACATTCTGACTTTTAGAAATACATCTGGAACCAAAGCCATTAGCATGGTTGTAACATTGTGAAGCTATTGAGAGGGCTCTTTATATTTCCCAATCATGACATTGTAATACCTTGGAAATGAAAACCTTTTTACAGGTCATTGTTTAGGACTAAACCAGTAGATAATAATTAGGAATAATGGGGAGCAAGATTGCTTCCTATTTACTTAGCTTTCTATGGCTTTTTGAACCTCCTTTTCTTTGTGTGCTCAATACTTTTTCCCCATGTCATCCCACTTTATTACATATAGCTTAATTTATAAGAGTAATTTGCTTTGATTTCTTTGTTTGTGTGAATTCCTTGGGTTGTTGCTGACATTTGGTGTAGATTTCATGTCAATAGCCAGAAGACAAACACTGACGTGCTCAATACTTTTTTCTGCCCTCTTAATAGATAGATCATATTGTGCAAGTCTGTTAAATAAAACAAATAATTATACAGTAAACAAATCTTCACTATCAAATAAAGACAGAAAATATATAATAATTGCATTCTAAAAAACTGGTAATAAATTTAACAAGTGCAGAACACAGCCTTGTTAAGCTATGAATTCCATCTTTTTGTTCCCCAGGAAGAAGACAGTTCAGTATAAATAAATCCAACATTAACAATGAAGATACTGTCATAGTATCGAGATAAAATAAATAAAAGGTGAAAGGTTTTGTTAGACAACTTCATTGTAAGAATTAAGCTAAGAACAAGGGAGCAGCTATGACTGACGCATGAGCTGGATGTATGCCATCTGTCATTCAAGCCTTAAATGTTTCCAGTAGAGGAGGGCGGACGTGAAAACAAAGCTGAATGTCTGTCATGTTTGAAATGTTTGCCGTCAATTACAATTACAGTCTAAAAGAAGAGTTCACGGTTTAATTATATAACAAACAAATTCCAACAATCATACAGCTTTCAAGAAACATTAGTTTACACTTATTAACCTCGTGGAAAACATGACAATGGAAGTTTTACAGCAGTTAATTGATGGCATTTTGTTCTTTCTCTACCTGCTAAGGAGACTGAGGTCTTTTAGAGTGCAGGGGAGCTCCTAAAGACCTTTCTTGACTCCATGGTGGCATCAGACATCTTCCTTGGTATAGGTTATAGGTTGTTGGAGAAGCAGCTTATCTACATCTGAGAAGAGGTGATTAGATAAGCTCACAGGAAGGTCAGTGGAATCCTAGTAGGCCCCTCGACCCAGTGCAGGTGGTAAGAGACAGAAGGACTCCAGCAAAAGTAACATCACTGTTGGACAGTATAGCCCACCCCATGCATAAAGCTGTTGCAGAACTGGAGAACTCCTTCAGAGAGTGTCATCCCAGGTCCTTCCTCCCAGAAGCTGTTAGACTTTATAACCTTCACTGCTCCCAACAAGCGCAAACTCAGTAAGCTCCTACATCCCTGCTGTTATTTGCATAGTTTTTTCATTCCTTGTAAATAGTCTGTTGTTTTTAATGCTAAAATATACATTAACAATTTTGTATATGTTTTTATTATGCTACTCAGTTGCATTAATTTGAGTATACTATCTTTAATAACTATAGTGTTTTTTTCTTAACTAACTTTTCTTAAGTAAATTGTCATTACTGTACAGTCTGTTACGCTTATTTTTTATTTGTTTTTATATTTTTACCTTTGTGTGAATCTGCGTGCTTCCACTTTGCTGCTGATACACCTGAATTTCCCCAAAGGATATTCATAAATCTGTGTTACACCACCTTTCCTTTTAACATCAATAAGCATTTGGGAACCGAGGACACAAATAGTTGAAGCTTTGTAGATGGAGTTCTTTCCCATTCTTGCTTGATGTAAAATGTTAGTTACTCAACAGTCTGGCGTCCCCGTTTTTGTATTTTGTGCTTCATAATGTGCAACACATATTCAGTGGGTGACAGGTCTGGACTGCAGACAGGCCAGTCTAGTACATGCACTGTTTTACTATGAAGCCACGCTGTTGTAACACATGCAGAATGTGGTTTGGCATTGTCTTGCTGAAACAAGCAGAGATGTCCCTGAAAAAGAAATGGCTTGAATGGCTGCATGTAGCTCCAAAACGTGTATGTATCTTTCAGCATTAATGGTGCCTTCACAGATGTGCAAGTTACCCATGCCATGGGCACTAACATACCCATATACCATCACAGATGCTGACATTTGAACTTTGCGCTGATAAGAATCGGGATACTCCTTTTCCTGTTTGGCCCGAAAGACAAGATGTCCATGATTTTCAAAAAAATAAAAAAATTTAGACGTGTCAGACCACAGGACCCTTTTCCACTTTGCATCAGTCCATTTCAGATGAGCTCGGCCCAGAGAAGCCAGCAGTGTTTCTGAGTGTTGTTGATATATGGCTTTTGCTTTGCGTGGTAGGGTGTTAACTTGCACTTGTTGATGTAGTGACAAACTGTGTTAGCAGACAATGTTTTTCCTGAAATGTTCCTGAGCCCACGTGGTATTTTCTGTTACAGAATGATGTTGGTTTTTAATGCCTTGCCTCCTGAGGGATCGAAGGTCACTGGCATTCAATGTTGGCTTTTGGCCTTGTCAGAGATTTCTCCAGATTCTCTGAATCTTTTGGTGATATAATGGACCGCAGATGAAGAAACCCCTAAATTCCTTGCAACTGTACATTGAAAACGTTCTTAAACTTTCGGACTATTTGCTCACGCAGTTGTTCACAAAGTTGACACTCACCTGTTTCCGATTAATCTGTTCACCTGTGGACTGTTCCAAACAAGTATTTGTTAAGCATTTGTGGAATGTGTTGCAATCATCAAATTCAAAATCAATAAATCCTTGGAAAAAACAAAGTTTTTCAGTGTGAGCATAAAATATCTAGTCTTTGTTGAGTATTCAACTGCATATAGGTTGAAGAGGATTTATAAATCATTGTATTCTGTTTTTGATTACATTTTTACACAATGTCCCAACTTCTTTAAAATTGTGGTTGTATATCATATATGAGTTTTACTTTCTGAAATAAGTGCCAGAAAATATTAAACTTTTTACAAAATTCTGATTTTTTGAGATTGTACCTATAAGTAAATCAAAATTATGTGCACTCTTTCTACATCACCTGAACATTCTGACCTCTCTTTGTGTTTAGTTATGTCTCAAATATTTAACATGGTAACATTTTTATATTTTTAAATTAAAATCACCATCATGATTTTTTCACAGTTTCCATATTCACTAATCTGTCTTAATAGTATCATCTCCTGCCTAAAAGTGTTTTGGTCCCTCTTTTACTGCTAAAACAGTTCTGGCCCATTAAAATATGGATGCCAGTTAACCCAGTGTGCTGAGATACTTGGGGCAGTCATATCAGATTTGTTAGTCCAGCAAACCCTTCAAATGCTCAGCTGGATTAAGATCTGGGAAATTAGGAGGCCAAGCAAAAAGCTCAAACTCATTGTTGTGCTCCTCAAAATATGATGAAAGGGCATACATAGCCTGCAACAAAGTGCAGGTGGTACTTGTGAAAGTAGCATCTATATGATCCAGAACTTAAGGTTTCCCAGCAGAACATTGCCCAAAGCATCATGCTGCCTCTGCCAACTTGTCTTCACTCCATACTCCATTTCTATGTTCCCAAGGCTGAGTGTAAGAAATTACCTCATTAGATCAGGGTTACTTTTTCAGCTGCACTGTGGTCCTGTTATGATGCTCACAAAACCAATATTAGTCCTTTTAGAAATGGACAGGGGAGCACCCCAGAAGAGTTGCAGATTTGGAGATGCTCTGACTAGGGCATCTACCTATTATAATTTGTCTTTTTTCAATGTTGCTCAAATCCTTACCCATCCTTGCCTATTTTCACCTGCTTCTGTATCATGTAATCCATCTTTTATCCATCTTTGATGGAAAAATTGATCACTTCTTAATATATCTATCCCACTAACAGATGCAGTGATGATGAAATAATCTGTCATTTACTTCCCCAGTCAGTGGTCATATTGTTATGACACAGTTTAGGCAAAAACATATCCCTAAGGAAAAACAATTCCAGCTTGTGTCAAGTACTTGGCATTTGATAATACCTGAGAGCTTGCCCAGTAGATCTTAAATTCCAAAAGTTAGCATCACGCTCTGGCAAAGGAGTAAAGCGTGCAGTCCATGTACCGAGGCCTTGGTCCTCAATGCAGCAGTCACGGATTCGAGTCTAGTGTGTCTTGTCTCCTTGATCTCCATGAATGGTATTCTTCACTTCTACACAAAATTTGTATCTTCTTTCTAGATCTTCATGCTGTTTAGTACTTTAGTACTAGTTTACCATTAAGGTCAACAATTTAAACAATGCAACAGGAAAGATTTATTTTAGTATAGTAATTATTCAAATAAAACCCTCAAATACCCCCAACAAGAAATATTTATCTGTCATTTAGTGTTTTATCACAGCAACTTTCATGATTATAGAGCACCCAGGGCTTCTTAAGAACAAGTGACAAACTTGATCAAAGTTCGTTTTCAAGGTCTAATCTTTTTTTCTTTTTTTTTTTTTGGCAGAAACGGTCACACTCAAAAAGATTTGGTCCTAAATTCCATTTAGTGATATTCTGCTTGGAACACGTATGACGCCCCCAACCATCTCATGGATATTATCTTAATTTAGTTTTAGAAACATCAGTTGGCTCTAAATCATAAAAAACTCCATTTACAATAGTTATTCATCATAGCAGATATTGTGAAGTGTAAAAAGTTCATTTTTTTGAACCCCTGAGAGATATTCTACTTGGCACACCTGACTTTGTCACCCAAAAGCTACTACAAAATTCTTGTGAAAAGCCACTCCTGTTTAGTGCTATCTACAATTTTTTGGTGATGGATGAAACTTTTATTTATAACTTTAATTCTAAAAAGTAGTGTTTAAATTTGACTTTTGTGTTTTTTACTTTTAACTACCTTTTTTAGCATTACATTACTACTGATACAATATCTTGGTAGCCATTATAGACTATTACTCAAAGCAAACGGTTCATTGTGTTCAGTACATGCATTGTAACAGACATAGTAAAGGGTTAAAATAACACTGTAATTTCTCTTCTTTTACCCCTCCTGCTGTCTGTAATGCCTGTCTTCTAATTAAGTTTAAAGCCATTTACTGAGGGGTTGAAGCCTAACACCAAATATCGCATTTTATTTGTTCTTTTCCAATTCAGCATGTCGTGATCTATGTTTAAAACCAGTTGGATCTGCATACTGTTGTGTTACCAGACTTACTACTGATCGTAGTTCAAAAAGAATAGCCAGGACTTCTTATGTATTATTAATGCATACAAACACAGCAACAGCACATTCCCCAACAGATGTTAAATTAAGAAAGATGTGCATCTGAATTAATGAAAATGAAACTGAAAGAAGATCAAATACAGTTTGTAACTAAAAAAAGGCCAGAAACCTATGATTTTCTTCAAATCAAAGCAGGGGTGGGGGAGGGGGTTTTCTGGGGGCATTGCATTTTGTTTACTTTTCTTTGTTTACCACATTTCTGAGATGTAATTTGAGTACAAATTAAAGGCATAATTGAACTTTTTGTGAACATCAAGGGAAGACGAGGTTCATTCAATATTTCCTTCTTCCTGTTAGGAGTTTTGCTTCTGTATTACATATTTGATGTCTACACATGATCTTTCTGAAGATTTGGGCATTTTATGTTGTGTTTAGAAAGTTCAGTTTGCTCCTAATCATGTAAATAATTGTCCTATTGCAATGGTTATTCATTGTAACAGATTTAACAGTGTGAAAAGTGCAAACTGAAATCATGGATCTAACTTGAGTTTGTCATGGTGTCATGGTGACAAATTATTCTTGAGTTACATATCTTATAGGTATACAGGTATATTTGTATTCAATTAGATGAATGACTTAAAAATAATAATTTTAGTACCAAAAATCAAATGCAAGTTCAGAAAAGCATTTGTAACATTGTTACTTATCATGTGTAACTGCGTATTAGAGTGTAATTGCTATTGAGCGATCAGTACATCTTTTTCAGTTTCCTGGGTCCATACAGCACAAAGCACTCTAGAAACTAAAGAAAATGCAAATACAGTTCTGTTAACGAGCGACTGTCTAAAGTGTTTGAATGTAATGTTGTCAAGCCTGATCTTGGTTAAAGGAGGAGCACCGCACCCAACACACTGGAAGTGCCCCGTTCTTGTGAAATAAGCCATTATTAAAAAGAAAAACAATGGCAGACATCCTTATTCAAACAAAGCACAACATCTTACGAAAGTAAAACGTTACTAGTTTTTGAAATAATATGACTCCGCTATATCAGCAACAGTTCTCATAATAATGAAAAGGAAAGGTGGAATTTCTCAAATTTTACCTTTTCCCCACTGGTTGTGAGTAGAATCTTGATCAGAATATATCCCAACCAGGTTAAACTATTTCAAGCTACAAGCTAATTTCTGGTTATTAGATTTCCAAAAGTTGAAAGGTAGAAAAAGAGTTCTAGGAATCCTTAGGATCATTGCTTCGTTAACCAGCTTCCAGTGAAAGTCCAAGAAGCAACTGCTCTATCTAGCTTTAAAGTTGCCTTTTTCATGTGTATTGTTCACTATGTAAAAATTTTAGGTTAAAAAGAGACCCTCCTTGCTTGTAGCTTAAATTCATTCAAAATTTTTTTCACAAGACAAAACTTGTTAGTCTAACCTAAATGTAGGCAGATGACATATGCCATGATGGGGTTCATGCAAACTGGGTGTGCATGCACAAATCTGCATAACCTTTCAGCTTTGGTGGTTAAAGCAGACCCTTCTGCTTTTACAGTTATCTTTAAAAGATATGTTTGCATACCAGGAGATTCTGCCAGCCAAGTAACATTTATTTTCTTTCAAGACATGTCAGAGTTTTTTCAGATGTTCTGGTAGAATTTGTGATGCTGCAAGATTCAGTTACAACACATAAAAAAATAAAGATATATCGTGAGATTCGGCTTGAATTACAAATATTGTCTATAATTCAGTACGATTTACAAGACTCTATTAAGAATACTGCACAAACATTAGGAATGAGTTAGGCTTCAGTTAAGAATATGCCAAATGCATCTAAGAATCAGGTACAATTAAATTAGAATTTGTAAGTATTCTTAACAATTTGTGAAATTTTTCCACTAAGCTATTATAAAAACATCAACCTCAACCCTGGAATGCCTCTGAATCAATTAGGAAGTATTTAGGTTATCTAATAATGAACTATGCTTTTGTTAAGAATTAACTGCGATATTGTGGATTTGGAAGTTCAAGTCCAACATTTTGAACAGCTCAATACTTTTGCCACAACTTCCCAAATACTAAAGAATTGCAAAAACTGACCAAAAATAAACTAGTAATCAGTTACAAATTTAGGCAATTATTACGATTCAACTAAGAATCCGAAAATTGAGCAATTTTTGGCAATTTGTGTGATTCGTGATCTGTGTGGAATAGTAGCATTAGTCAGTTGTACTGTAAAGAGTGTCTCATAATTTCTCTACAATGATGTGAAAGACTAATCAGTTCAGTCAGAAAATTATTGTTTCAAGTTACTGAATGTTGCTTAACATAATTCTACAAACCATTTTTTGACATGTCCTGCATTTTATCTTTGCATTATTAAAAAATAAAAACATGAAGCAATATAGCAAATCTGATAGGTCATATCCTGGTCTTTTTACATTAGAAATGAATGGTAGCAAAACTTTAAATATGACTCTACACCTATAGTAAAACGTTCTGTAGTGGCACTTGGAAAAAAACCCAAATTTCCATTTATGAATCGAAACAAGTACACACAAGATAGGCATACAGTATATGCCTAGAATGACAGAAATTTAAACTTGACAAATATCTGAGGCTCTTCTGTTCTGTGCTAGGCATGATGTTCAATAAGATTTTTTCTCAAAAGCCTGTTCAAGGGAAATATCAAAAGACAGCTTATCATCCATCCAGTGTGAGCTGTGCAGGATCTACCATAGTACAGAAAAGGTAAATATTCAGCCGAATAATTTTGGATTGTATACCTTATAACTGATCATATCGTACTTCCACAGGAAAAGCACAACTGAAGACTTACTAAAGCATTCTGTTTGTAGTGAATTTACAATCACTAAAGGTGCCTGGGAAAGTGCAAGATTTTGACTTGTTGGATTGAAATGAGCAGAAATCAGAAGATTTCACAAACTAAAAACAAATTTCAGTCAGGTTTTCTCAGTCACAGCTCTCTTGTTGAATTTCTGTTCTAGACCTTTAGTTTTTCTGTGGGATTTCCTGGATGCCAGCAGAGATATACTGTAGATAAAACCAATTAATCTGAACGCTTGCAGAAGTTGAGAAGTCAAATATCCAAATTGATTTTAAAGAATTACTTCTGCATAATTTATCACTGAATTTATATTCTTCTTACTTGAAAAGAAATTATAAACTATCACAGTTCCAAAGTAAAAATGTTAATAGACGGGACATCCATGAAACACATTTATTATTGTCATATGGACAAATGGCTAATTAATTGTTCCACTAAGTTCAAGTGCATCTGCACCCTTGTATGTTCTCACCACTTGCCTTAACTAATATATTTTATAGCATGGACCTATAAAACACTTTGTTATGCATACCTTTTCAATTAATCGTAAACACAAATAATAAATAAGCCAATCACATGGCAGCAGCTCAAAATATTTTTGCATGAAGACGTGGTGAAGACAACGTACTGAAGTTCAAACTGAGTATCAGAATGGAAAAGAAAGGGGATTTAAGTGACTTTGAACATGGCAGGATTCTTGGTGCCAAAAGCGGTGGTCTGAATATTTCAGAAATGTATTATCTGCTGGAATTTTCATGTAAAACCATCTCTTTGGTTTACAAGGAAAGGTTCCATGCCTTGAAAATACATAGCGAGCAGCAGCTGTGAGAATGAAAATACCTTTTGATGTCAGAGGTCAGAGGAGAATGGAAAGAGTAGTTAAATTTCTGCTCCGACATTCAGATGTTAGCATGAAGTACCTACTCGAATTTGTACATATGTGCATTTAAAAGTTCAACCCTTTCCCAACATAAAAAAAGATTACTGGTATTAAGAAACAACACTCAAGAAGAAAGTCAGACACTTGCAATGAAAGGAGACTTAGTCTTTATTATTACAAGACAAAGACATCATCTTACCTCTATAGATAACTTTATTTAATTGCTGTTGTTAAGTATATAGTAAATTTCCTCTGTACATATGAATTGGTGGTTTATGTTGAAGTAATCTTTTACGTCCTGGCAGGAATGAAGATGTGTTAAAAATGTACTGCCAGGCTGTTCCTGTTTCAGGTTCATTAAAATTAGATGTATTTGCAAATCCTTACTTTTTTTTCTGAAGCTCCCCACTATTTACTCAAAAGGAGTAAAAATAGCAGATCTGTACAGACATTATAATCCTAGACTGAATATAAGAAAATACCACTAAGTATGAAGCCTGACTTCAAACTTACATTTTGACAGCAGATGAAGATTAACAGTATGTCATCAGGAGGATCGTTCCTAAAGGAATCACAAGAACAACCTATAATTAGTCAGCATTTGCTGGTTATAAAGAACAAACTGGTTACCAAGGGGGAATGTTTAAATGTTTGTATTTAAAATTAAATAATGAAAATATGACTGTAGTGTGGACCTCCAGGTTTATAGTCAGTTTTATTTATTTCATAAACAAACATATATAAGCTACGTTTTTCTAGTCTTAAAATTGTCACAGCTGAAAAATTAGGTTCAAAGGACAATAATGAAGATTTTAAACTGTGTAAATGTAAATTCTTAATTGCAAGACGTTAGGTACTCGGGAATAAAAAGGAGGTAACTGTCACAGTTGAAAGTCTCCAACTTTGTTGCTGGTGTGCAGTTGATTTATGGTAACAATGATCATACGCTTCTTGCAATGCAAAAAGACAACCATAAACTACAACAGTATCTATACATTTTAATATATCCGACTGCTCCAGTACTTTAAAAACTGCTTCTGTATGTGCCGTTCAGATAGTATAGATGCTGATTGAATTACTCATCACACCTTTGTAGCCTTTTTCTTAAACCTACGTCAATGTGAATCCCATGCCTTCCTCCTCCCGCCTCTGTCTGAATTGTCACTAGCATAAGAGATGAAACAGGTTCAGCTAGTTAGGTTAGAAAAAGATTTTTTTACCTTCTTTAAAAACCCTCTGTCAAGTGATAACTCCTCACTTCCATCCTCTGACTAGAGGCAGAAAGGTGTCACCTTTTCTTTCCAAACCGTTGACCATATTGAACTTGTTGGATAGTTGGACTGTACTGAGGTAGGAACAAATTTATTTTAAATTTGCATGTGTCTAAAGGCTAAAATTTACAGTTTCGAAGACTGGGAAGATACCACTGATTTGATGGAGGACAAACAGAAATGTCCATATTTTTAAAATGTTCACTTTTCAGTTTGAAACTTGAACTTGGTGGATTGTTTGCGATTATGTTGAAGTGAATTTAAAGCAGACAATTTATGATTTCTCCAATACATGCTTCTCATTCCTACTTTTATGTATTCAAAACTAATGGAAGAGGAATAGCAGTAATGTTTGCAAGCAGCATATGCTAAAAGTATATATATTTAATTACTTGGTTTTACGAGGTGTTGTTACCCACTAGATGAAATTAATATAGTGAATAAAAGCTTTAACCTTGTATATTGGCAAATTTGCAGTAATTAAACCAAATATACATAAATTATCTTACAACAGGAGAAAGTCTATAGAATAAGATAAGTCCATCATGAAACACCTAATCTTACAAATATTTTGTAAAAGTAATGAATGAATTATGAATATCCTCCTGAATATCAAACAGGGTTTTTACAAATTCTCCACTTCAAAAGACCATGCGTTCACATTCAAATTTACAAATTTCTCTAGAATTTTTTTTTGGACATGAATACATAATTCAATGAATATACTTTTTTTTTTTTACCTATTAGGGTTTTGTTATCTGCATGTTAAACAAATCATAAAACAAATCAAAGGTGAAGAGGACAGCATTGTTTTTATTTCTGAATTAGTTTGCCCTTATCTGCCGGGTTTAATGTGAGAATATAAAAGTAAATTGAAATAAATCAATGCAAAAATCTTTCTTTTTCATTTGAAGTGTCTAGGAATTTAAAAAATATATGTTTTTATCAGCTCTTTTATAGTTTTAAAATGTACACAAAAAGGTTAAAGTTAGAGTCTAGATTGAAACTGATGATTCACTTTATATCTGGTATAGCTGCAATTATAAAGAAATTTTGATTAAAGAACACTGCTTATCTACAGTGTCCCTTGAAGGTCTGCTGAGATTTGAGATTGTTAAGGAATATGTTTGTAAAAAATGTTTGTCCTGTGGAAAGTGGATACACCTGTTGATGGTATCTTGCATTGCAACTGTAGATATGAGACTGCTTTGTCATGAGTGCAAAGAGTTTCACAAACATCACCCTAGAATGTTGGAGTTCCTGGTTTGACAACTTTGTAATGGCAAAGTATTGGAGCGTGATAACTGTCCTTAAGATTAGTCAGTTCCAGACTTAAAATGATAATATAAAACTGGTGCAGCAAGATTCAGTGAACAAAGAGACTTTGTTCTGGCACATAATTCAACTTTTGTATTTCCTGGGCTTATTTAAAGTACTTAATAGTTAAGGTAAATACATGCATAATCTGCTTTAAGTTGTTAAATATGACATTAAAACATGATATTTAGGCAATAGTAAATATTTGTAAGCCGCAATATCACAATAGTTTTTTAGGAGGACTACAAAAGCCAGACTTATGTTAAGATAGATTTACAATGTTCTGCAAATCAAAATATAATTAATATGGCTTTATTTTGAAAAACATTTAATAGAAAACTGACACCCAGAGGATGGCATCTCGCATATTTCTTCTCCTGTTAGCAGGTAATGAAAATTCAAATTCAAATTTTTATATGCATATTTGGGTGTGAAAGAGGGTGTGAGAGGAAACATAACAAAGTCATGAATTAAAGTTAAACTGAATCACCCAATGATCACTTTCTTTCTACAGGACTAATAGGAGCAACAACAGCACAAGCAGGTAACGCATTCAGAGGCTGCATTACTCAGGTTTATGAAGTTTAGTGTTGTCATTTCACTTAGCATCCTGCCAAAATAACAATTATTTATAACAATGCCAACCGTCTGAGGAAAATATGTAAAAAAAAATGACCAGATCACATATAAAATGTCAAACTTACAATCAGTAACTTGGCAATTTACTGTAATTTGTGATTTTTCACAAATTGAAGTGGGGTAAAATGTTTTGACAATTACTAGGTTTAACTCTAGACTTTAATAAAATAACATCTGTATCTGTGTATCTAAAACCAAAAAGACCTTTTTCTAGTAGCATATTATTTTAAAAATCCCTAAGGTTGCAAAGTCATCAAAACATAATCCCACTTAAATATGAATCCAGTCAGTGAGTAACATGGCAGTATATAACATTAGCCACTAGAGGCCAGTCATGATAAAGAACACTATGGCAAAATAGCTAAGCTTGTAGCTAAGCTAAACATTTAATTTTGCATTGGTGCTAGACAAAAGTAAGAATGGATAATACATTATTACTGCTTTGAATTAAAGCAATTTGTGTTTACATTTTATGTTTATTCCAAATAAATTTAGGGACTAGTTTTTTGAAGCTATCACATTTTTTGGATGTGGGTAGCCAGTAACAAAAACAAAGTCTGCCTGAAACAAAGAGTTACTTAAAGTTAAACTAACAAAGATTTCATTTGCTACAGCAGACAACCAAACAACTGTGTCACCATTTAATTCTACACTACATGACACTGACCTCACGACTTTGACATCAGGTAATCTTCCTTTTAGCACAGTTAAAATTTTATGATGAGCAAGTTTAATAATCTCCAAACAACCTCTGCATCTCTGCGTTTAATTCAACAGCCAAACCAACAGAGTTACAGGCTAACTTAACCGTTACAACACATCAAGCGACTCAGGCAACAACCTCAGGTAATCTTACTTCTACCACAGTAAATAATGAATGGTTTAATGAATGGAATCAATTTGTGTTTACTTTTTGATGTTTATATCAAATAAATTTAAGGACTAGTTTTTTGATCAAATCTCTTCATTCATTTCAACAGTCAATGCAACAGAGTCACAAGCTGATGTAACCGTAACTGCACATCAAGCGACTCAGGCAACAACCTCAGGTAATCTTACTTCTACCACAGACAAAACATTATGGTGAGCTGGTTGTTTGGTGTCTAACCAACCAGTTAATGAAACAACCCTCTACCACAGTTAAAAACCCATTACAATTCCTCTTCTTTTGCTTATATCCACCAAATCTGTCTAACAAGCCCCACTATATTTAGCTTTTTTTTAAGAGGAAAAAGGTACCAAAAATGCTTTATTGGTCAGTATGTCCCTGCCAGTATTTTGTTACTAAAAATAGTTCAGTTTGAAAAAATTCAACTTAATCACCACTTTCACATCAATCTTGATTAAAACCCTTACTTACTGAATTGGCAGGTCTAGCAAAAACAGTGTACCTTTACAGCACCAACAGAATTACTAATAGTTTGTTCTTTTAAGAGTTTTACAAGTTTTATGCTATTTATCTATCTATCTATCTATCTATCTATCTATCTATCTATCTATCTATCTATCTATCTATCTATCTATCTATCTATCTATCTATCTATCTATCTATCTATCTATCTATCTATCTATCTATCTATCTATCTATCTATCTATCTATCTATCTATCTATCTATCTATCTATCTATCTATCTATCTATCTATCTATCTATCTATTTATATGCACTGATCTGTATATCAAACAAACTTTGTTATTTTCCTTAATATTGCTATTTTAGGGAATGCAACTTCAGAGGCAGTCACTAACATAGCAACTATGCCATCAATCACCACCATACCAGGTAATCAAACCTTTGCTATTATAAAATTCTCACTGTATGTTCTAAACTTTGGAAGTTATCAGTACAATTCAATTTTGTGGTGATTGTTTTTAAGCATAGCTAATACATAACAAGTTTTTACTGGACTGATTTGTTTTGTAACATGCCTCACAACCAGCCAACACAACCTCATCAACTCTCAATGCTCCATCTCCAACACCCACAAAAATGACTTCACCACTAGACACTCCAAGTGTCACCATGACCTCACCTCCACTCAATACAACCTCACCACTGGTCAGTCCAGCAACACCAGCAGACAACATTACTTCACCTCCTCTCAAGCCAGCTTCACCCTCAGTCAGCCCAGCATCACCAGCAGCCAACATGACTTCACCTCCTATTAACACAGCTTCACCCTCAGTCAGTCCAGCATCACCAGCAGACAACATTACTTCACCTCCTCTCAATCCAGCTTCACCCTCAGTCAGCCCAGCATCACCAGCAGCCAACATGACTTCACCTCCTATTAACACAGCTTCACCCTCAGTCAGTCCAGCATCACCAGCAGCCAACATGACTTCACCTCCTATTAACACAGCTTCACCCTCAGTCAGTCCAGCATCACCAGCAGACAACATTACTTCACCTCCTCTCAATCCAGCTTCACCCTCAGTCAGCCCAGCATCACCAGCAGCCAACATGACTTCACCTCCTATTAACACAGCTTCACCCTCAGTCAGTCCAGCATCACCAGCAGACAACATTACTTCACCTCCTCTCAATCCAGCTTCACCCTCAGTCAGCCCAGCATCACCAGCAGCCAACATGACTTCACCTCCTATTAACACAGCTTCACCCTCAGTCAGTCCAGCATCACCAGCAGACAACATTACTTCACCTCCTCTCAATCCAGCTTCACCCTCAGTCAGCCCAGCATCACCAGCAGCCAACATGACTTCACCTCCTATTAACACAGCTTCACCCTCAGTCAGTCCAGCATCACCAGCAACAACATTACTTCACCTCCTCTCAATCCAGCTTCACCCTCAGTCAGCCCAGCATCACCAGCAGCCAACATGACTTCACCTCCTATTAACACAGCCTTCACCCTCAGTCAGTCCAGCATCACCAGCAGACAACATTACTTCACCTCCTCTCAATCCAGCTTCACCCTCAGTCAGCCCAGCATCACCAGCAGCCACATGACTTCACCTCCTATTAACACAGCTTCACCCTCAGTCAGTCCAGCATCACCAGCAGACAACATTACTTCACCTCCTCTCAATCCAGCTTCACCCTCAGTCAGCCCAGCATCACCAGCAGCCAACATGACTTCACCTCCTATTAACACAGCTTCACCCTCAGTCAGTCCAGCATCACCAGCAGACAACATTACTTCACCTCCTCTCAATCCAGCTTCACCCTCAGTCAGCCCAGCATCACCAGCAGTCGACATGACTTCATCTTCTCCCAACACAACTTCATCATCAATCACCATAGGTTCAACACACCCGATGTCTACATCTCTACCAGGTAATGTTTAGTTGATGACAATAATGTTACAAATGAATGTTTGTGATTGTATGTTTCAAAATAATTGTAGTTCTAAAGTAGATATTTTTTTATTTTTTATTTCTGCTTAGAAAACATAACCTATGAGTATATACTGCTTACTATCAGTAAACAGCCACCAAAAATATGACCCCACTAGTCAACATGACTTCACTACCTTTTAATCAAGGCATGTGAGCAAAGAGTGCCACTTGCCAGTTAGAAATGTCTTAGTAGAGTTTGATTAAATATGATCAAGCTTAAGCAACAGTTTTTGAACTTCTCCTCCAGTCAGTGCCTGTTGACAAGCAGTCAACTTTGCATCAGCACTACTTAATACATTCTCAACATGACATGTACACTGCCAAGTTAATTCTTTAGCAGCTGCCCTAATCTTGGCAACTATTCAGTCTGGGAGTTTAATGGTCAAGACCAGCCCATTTTTCTGTCCATAAAGAAATAGGCCAAAATATAGCATGTAATATTATTTTTTATTGTAGTATAACAAATAATCATAAATAATAAATAAATTCTAATGGTGAAAAAACACAGGGGTAAAACAAAAAACATTTCACAGTATGATTATGTAAACAAAGGGTCAAATTAACATTTTAACATTTGAAAAAATATAAACTATAATAACTTACTCAAACACCAGAATCTACAGAATCAGTTAGCGCATAAGAAGTGCACCAGTTTCCACAAACTTATTTGTTACTTTTCTCTGTGGACATGAGCATAAATTCCTCCGAATGCACCTGATTGATCGTGTTTCATAGCCTATTCTGAACGAACTTGGGAGTAGATAAAGCCTCTCTCACGTGCAACCTGAGACAATGAGAGGGTCAACAAAAATGTGTATGCCCTTCCAAAAATCAGGTAGGCATCTTGTGAAAAGGTTATATTGTGTTAGTATGTGGTGAACACAGATAACACAGTTTATGCAAGAAGAAGTCCTGCTTTTAGGTTTTATCTCTGGTTCATCTGAGCCCTCCTGGCCATCCTGTGCCATTGCAGTACCTGTCCTGACCAGTGTTGGGAGGTACAAAATAATGCCGTTAGTAACTGTGTTACCTTTTAGGTAATGGAGTAATCTAATTACTTTTCTCATTTCCATAACGCCGTTATAATGTTTACAATGTAACGCAACACATTACTACAACTCAATAAGCAGGGTTAAATAAGACCACAGTCTGCTGCTGTGGAGAGATCTGCTTTTCTCCCGCGGCAGGAATATGCAGGAGCAGTTTCCATTTTTACTCGCTAATCAGCAGCTTACCTTCTTCTCTGCTATGCCTAGACTGTTGGTAGATATGCGCTATTGGGCTGGACTCAACCAACCGTAGCTCCCCAACTGCCAGTGCTGCCAAATTGGGTTTCTGACTCTCCCAATTACCCACTCCACCCTTGGCCCTAACTTTACCACCACTCTGCACAATTACAATAGTCTTTTGAATAATTAATACTCTGAATGTTTATGTATTGTGAACAAATGTCAGGTTATACAGTGATTAACTATAAATTTGAATCTTTTTGTCTTGTTTAGAAAATGCAACTTCACAGCAAATGAGTAAGACCTCACCTCTAGTCAACTTAACTTCACCATCTACTCTGTCACCCGTCATCCAAACCTCAGCACCAAGCAATGCAACTTCCCTATTAACTTTACCATCAACTATAAGAACAACTGTTACAACTGCTACTCCAACTACAACCACAACCACAACACCTGCCCCACCACCGCAGCCAAAAATTAAGTTAGAATTTAAGGTGATGGAGGCATTCACAGAGGATTTGAAAAACAAAGATTCAGCAAGGTACAAAGAATTTGAGAAAACAGTAACCACAGCGGTAAGTTTGGTTTTTATAATTCATAGTTGTTGGTCATATTCTTTATACCATTTTAAAGTCATAAGCTAATAATCTATCTATCTATCTATCTATCTATCTATCTGTCTATCTATCTATCTATCTATCTATCTATCTATCTATCTATCTATCTATCTATCTATCTATCTATCTATCTATCTATCTATCTATCTATCTATCTCTCTCTCTCTCCTCTCTCTTCTCTATCTCTTCTCTCAGTCTTTTCCCTCTCTCCTCTCTCTCTCTCTCCTCTCTTATCTATCTATCGAATTGTAAACAGAATTGTATACATATGCTTGATTTAAACATGCTCGGATACTTGCTGAAATGCATCAGAAGAGTTTCTGAACACTTTATATAAGGACAAAGTGATATGGACAACATAGTATTTATACACACTGTAAAATGTAATTTCTTCTTTTTTCCTTAACAGCTTGATAAAGTCTATTCCATTAGATTTGGGGCTAGTTTCAATCGAACTGTCATCAAAGGATTCAGGTATAAATAAAACATTTGATGCAACTGAATTTTTTAAAAGCAGTTTACACTTGTTTGATGTAAAAACTGTTTCTTGATCCCTTTTAGTCATTAAAATGGCTTTTTTTCTTTTTATTTATCTGGTATAGTTTACCATACATTTCTATTTTTAGAGAACTGCTCAAACTTTCCTCTTTTACTCAAACGTTTAACATGATATGGAGTTTGGCAAAAGAAAAATGTAATATAATAACAATGTAAAATAATAAGTTAAAAAAAACATTTCACTTTTGTTGCAGTCAAGGATCAATTGTGGTTGACTCTGAGCTGATATTCAATACTGTCACAGCACTACCAAATACCAGTGATGTTAGTGAAGCTTTAAAGAATACGACCTCTAACTCAGCTTTCAACCTCACTGTCGACACATCTTCTATTGTTGTAGCAGGTAAGGCCTCATGTCAACTTACAAAATGTTGAATTTTGCAAATAATTATGAACAAAACTGGTTAATCTTTACTTATTTGTTAAGGATTCTGCTTCAATATATAGTACACAGGGTAGCCAACACTCTGTCTCCCAGGGAGAGACTCAGTAATTTCCTTTATTTCTTCATCTCTAACTCTTCCCAGATTTATCTCACTCTATATAAGGAAAGTACCTCTACTCAAGGCATACCACTGTTTTTCTACACCTCAAGTCAGCAAGGATGCCTTCTAACCTCTAAGACCAGGACAAGTCACTACAGTTATATGTGAATATTTCACTATAAAATCATGCATTTTTGTGGGAGCACAAACTTTAGTTAACAGTGGTCAGAGGACACCTAGTACTTTGAGGCATCCCATGAAGACTTCCAGATAAATATATTCACTTTAGCAAGGCATAGTCTCTTAAAGGAAATCATCAAGCATTGCCTATGTAGCTTGTTCAGTTCATTGGAAAGGTTCATGCAGCAAAATGTTTATAATTGTTTTTTATAATGAATCAATATAAGAAACATCCACCAAGCTCCACCAACAACGTATAACAGCATATGGGTTATATTTTTTTTCTTTTAGTTGTATTACCTCCAACTGAACCACCAACAACAACTACAGTCCCAACTGCAGGAACAACATCAGTGAATTCAACTTCTGTTACAGGTATTTGTTATGCTTTGTTTAGTTTAACTGACCAAACTGTTATGAAATGATCTCTTAAAATGGCCAATGAATGCAATGTCTGGATATTCACAATATTTTCAAAAAATGTTTCACATTGTTCTGTAAAACTTTAATCGAACCATACATTATGAACATTCACTAACAACCTCCTTAATAATAATCATGACTTCACCACTACTTAATGCAGCTTCACCCCCACCAAACACAAGTTCACCCTCAGTCACTCCAACATCAGCAGCAGCCAACATGACTTCACCTCCGATTAACACAGCTTCACCCTCAGTCAGTCCAGCATCACCAACACACAACATGACTTCACCAGCTCTCAATCCAACTTCTGCACCAGTTGGATCAACATCACCAGCAGCCAACATGACTTCACCTCCTATTAACACAGCTTCACCCTCAGTCACTCCAACATCACCAGCAGCCAACATGACTTCACCTCCTATTAACACAGCTTCACCCTCAGTCACTCCAACATTACCAGCAGCCAACATGACTTCACCTCCTATTAACACAGCTTCACCCTCAGTCACTCCAACATCACCAGCAGCCAACATGACTTCACCTCCTATTAACACAGCTTCACCCTCAGTCACTCCAACATTACCAGCAGCCAACATGACTTCACCTCCTATTAATACAGCTTCACCCTCAGTCAGTCCAGCATCACCAGCAGCCAACATGACTTCAACTCCACCACATAATGCAACGTCACCAGTAACCAACATGAGCTCTCCTCCACCACAGAATACAACTTTACCAGCAGGTAATTTTATGGTTTCTAATTAAACCAAAACTAAATGCGTTGGACAGAAATTATGTGAGAATAAAGGGTGACTCAATCATTTCATATTGTTAAACTTTTCTGGGGTAGAGATATCAAATGATGTAAAATGTTTAACTCCACTGAATGCAGCATCATCAGCAACCAACGTGACCTTACCTCCACCACATAATGAAACAACACCAACAGCCAACGTGACCTCACCTCCACCACATAATGAAACATCACCAACAGCCAACGTGACCTCACCTCCACAACTTAATGTAACATCAGCCCCAGTCAGTCCAACATCACCAGCAACCAACATGACCTCACCACCAAACACAATTACCTCAATAATAGTCAATATAACATCACCAGCAGGTAATTTTATAGTTTTTGATTAAACCAAAACTAAATGCTTTGGACAGAAATTATGTGAGAATAAAGGGTGACAAAATGGCACATTTATACCTGCAGTTTATAAATATTCTAAATTATAAAATGGCATATATTTTATATTAATGCAATAATACACAATGTTTTCTCTCTGCCAGGCAATGGGACATCAACACAAACAATTACTCCAACTACTGCTACAACTGCAACTACTGCTACAACTGCAACTACTGCTACAACTACAACAACGGCTGCTGTTCCAGCAGATTCAAAACTCAAGCTGGAATTTAAGTTGAACCAAGAGTTTACCAACGACCTGGATGACTCTGCATCAACAGGTTTTCAGAGCTTAGCAAAGTCATTAGCAAGCCAAGTAAGCATATTTGTTTTTGCATGATCTCATAATTAAAATATCTAGTGAATTAAACTTCTTCAACAAGACACAATAAACAGCATGTTAAAAAATCTAGACTTAATAACTAAACATTCTTTGTGGATATCAATTGTTTCCCCTTATTGATTTATTTAACATTTTTTCCATTCTTCAGCTTGATGCCATCTACAGGCAGAGATTTGCGGCCTTCCTGCGAGTTCTGATAAAGGCTTTCAGGTATATATCAGTATTTTAAGGGGACAGTTCTGGAAGAGGTATTAGACACAATAAATTACAATAAAATATACTTATGTAAATATGATGATGATTATGAACATTTTTTCATTTAAATCTGATGATCCAGTTTAGGGGCCCAAATTAGAAACTTATGCTTATAAAACATTCAGAATATTATTAGACAGACACAATATGATAATATTAATAATAATTTCCTTTTACAGGCGTGGTTCAGTTGTAGTTGATTCAGAGCTGATATTTGCAAATACAAGCTCTGTGCCAAACCCTAGCGCTGCAGCAAATACTCTGGTGGAAGCATTTAACACTTCCAGTTTCAACTTCACGCTGAACATTACAAGTGTTGCTGTGACAAGTAAGAGTTAATTTTTTTCATTTCTTTTTTTTATTACATGAAATAGAGTAAGAAACATTGGCGTTAAATAAATATCAAAATCAATGCAAAAACTTTGATATAATTTCTGTTTTTGCAGGTCTTGAGACTACAACTGTTCTTCCCACAACAGTGAATTCAACAGTTTCACCAGGTAACAACATGACACAATCATTTCATATTGTTAAACTTCTTCTGGGGGAGAGATATCAAATGATGTAAAATCTTTAACTCGACTGAATGCAGCATCATCAACAGCCAACGTGACCACACCTCCACCACATAATGCAACATCACCAACAGCCAACGTGACCTTACCTCCACCACATAATGCAACATCACCAACAGCCAATGTGACCTTACCTCCACCACATAATGCAACATCACCAACAGTCAACGTGACCTTACCTCCACCACATAATGCAACATCACCAACAGCCAATGTGACCTTACCTCCACCACATAATGCAACATCAGCCCCAGTCAGTCCAACATCACCGACAGTCAACGTGACCACACCTCCACCACATAATGCAACATCACCAACAGCCAACGTGACCTTACCTCCACCACATAATGCAACATCACCAACAGCCAATGTGACCTTACCTCCACCACATAATGCAACATCACCAACAGTCAACGTGACCTTACCTCCACCACATAATGCAACATCACCAACAGCCAACGTGACCTTACCTCCACCACATAATGCAACATCACCAACAGCCAATGTGACCTTACCTCCACCACATAATGCAACATCACCAACAGTCAACGTGACCTTACCTCCACCACATAATGCAACATCACCAACAGCCAATGTGACCTCACCTACACAACATAATGTAACATCAGCCCCAGTCAGTCCAACATCACCAGCAGGTAATTTTATAGTTTTTAATTAAACCAAAACTAAATGCTTTGGACAGAAATTATGTGAGAATAAAGGGTGACAAAATGGCACATTTATACCAGCAGTTTATAAATATTCTAAATTATGAAATGGCATATATTTTATATTAATGCAATAATACACAATGTTTTCTCTCTGCCAGGCAATGGGACATCAACACAAACAATTACTCCAACTACTGCTACAACTGCAACTACTGCTACAACTACAACTACTGCTACAACTGCAACAACGCCTGCTGTTCCAGCAGATTCAAAACTCAAGCTGGAATTTAAGTTGAACCAAGACTATAACAGTGAGCTGGATAACTCTGCATCAACAGGTTTTCAGAGCTTAGCAAAGTCATTAGCAAGCCAAGTAAGCATATTTGTTTTTGCATGATCTCATAATTAAAATATCTAGTGAATTAAACTTCTTCAACAAGACACAATAAACAACATGTTAAAAAAATCTAGACTTAATAACTAAACATTCTTTGTGGATATTAATTGTTTCCCCTTATTGATTTATTTAACATTTTTTTCCATTCTTCAGCTTGATGCCATCTACAGGCGTAGATTTGTGGCCTTCCTGCGAGTTCTGATCAAGGCTTTCAGGTATGTATCAGTATTTTAAGGGGACAGTTCTGGAAGAGGTATTAGACAATAAATTACAAAAAAATCTACTTATGTAAATATGATGATGATTATGAACATTTTTTCATTTAAATCTGATGATCCAGTTTAGGGGCCCAAATTAGAAACTTATGCTTATAAAACATTCAGAATATTATTAGACAGACACAATATGATAACATTAATAATAATTTCCTTTTACAGGCGTGGTTCAGTTGTAGTTGATTCAGAGCTGATATTTGCAAATGCAAGCTCTGTGCCAAACCCTAGCGCTGCAGCAAATACTCTGGTGGAAGCATTTAACAATTCCACTTTCAACTTCACGCTGAACATTACAAGTGTTGCTGTGACAAGTAAGAGTTAATTTTTTTCATTTCTTTTTTTTATTACATGAAATAGAGTAAGAAACATTGGCGTTAAATAAATATCAAAATCAATGCAAAAACTTTGATATAATTTCTGTTTTTGCAGGTCTTGAGACTACAACTGTTCTTCCCACAACAATGAATTCAACTGTTTCACCAGGTAACAACATGACACAATCATTTCATATTGTTAAACTTTTTCTGGGGGAGAGATATCAAATGATGTAAAATCTTTAACTCGACTGAATGCAGCATCACAAACAGCCAACGTGACCTCACCTCCACAACATAATGCAACATCACCAACAGCCAACTTGACCTTACCTCCACCACATAATGCAACATCACCAACAGCCAACGTGACCTTACCTCCACCACATAATGCAACATCACCAACAGCCAACGTGACCTTACCTCCACCACATAATGCAACATCACCAACAGCCAACGTGACCTTACCTCCACCACATAATGCAACATCACCAACAGCCAACGTGACCTTACCTCCACCACATAATGCAACATCACCGACAGTCAACGTGACCTTACCTCCACCACATAATGCAACATCACCGACAGTCAACGTGACCTTACCTCCACCACATAATGCAACATCACCAACAGTCAACGTGACCTTACCTCCACCACATAATGCAACATCACCAACAGTCAACGTGACCTTACCTCCACCACATAATGCAACATCACCAACAGCCAACGTGACCTTACCTCCACCACATAATGCAACATCACCAACAGCCAACGTGACCTTACCTCCACCACATAATGCAACATCACCAAACAGCCAACGTGACCTTACCTCCACCCCATAATGCAACATCACCAACAGCCAACGTGACCTTACCTCCACCACATAATGCAACATCACCAACAGCCAACGTGACCTTACCTCCACCACATAATGCAACATCACCAACAGCCAACGTGACCTTACCTCCACCACATAATGCAACATCACCAACAGTCAACGTGACCTTACCTCCACCACATAATGCAACATCACCAACAGTCAACGTGACCTTACCTCCACAACATAATGTAACATCACCAACAGCCAACGTGACCTCACCTACACAACATAATGTAACATCAGCCCCAGTCAGTCCAACATCACCAGCAGGTAATTTTATAGTTTTTAATTAAACCAAAACTAAATGCTTTGGACAGAAATTATGTGAGAATAAAGGGTGACAAAATGGCACATTTATACCAGCAGTTATAAAATATTCTAAATTATGAAATGGCATATATTTTATATTAATGCAATAATACACAATGTTTTCTCTCTGCCAGGCAATGGGACATCAACACAAACAATTACTCCAACTACTGCTACAACTGCAACTACTGCTACAACTGCAACAACGCCTGCTGTTCCAGCAGATTCAAAACTCAAGCTGGAATTTAAGTTGAACCAAGACTATAACAGTGAGCTGGATAACTCTGCATCACCAGGTTTTCAGAGCTTAGCAAAGTCATTAGCAAGCCAAGTAAGCATATTTGTTTTTGCATGATCTCATAATTAAAATATCTAGTGAATGTAACTTCTTCAACAAGACACAATAAACAGCATGTTAAAAAAATCTAGACTTAATAACTAAACATTCTTTGTGGATATTAATTGTTTCCCCTTATTTTATTTATTAACATTTTTTTTCCATTCTTCAGCTTGATGCCATCTACAGGCGTAGATTTGTGGCCTTCCTGCGAGTTCTGATCAAGGCTTTCAGGTATGTATCAGTATTTTAAGGGGACAGTTCTGGAAGAGGTATTAGACACAATAAATTACAATAAAATATACTTATGTAAATATGATGATGATTATGAACATTTTTTCATTTAAATCTGATGATCCAGTTTAGGGGCCCAAATTAGAAACTTATGCTTATAAAACATTCAGAATATTATTAGACAGACACAATATGATAATATTAATAATAATTTCCTTTTACAGGCGTGGTTCAGTTGTAGTTGATTCAGAGCTGATATTTGCAAATGCAAGCTCTGTGCCAAACCCTAGCGCTGCAGCAAATACTCTGGTGGAAGCATTTAACACTTCCAGTTTCAACTTCACGCTGAACATTACAAGTGTTGCTGTGACAAGTAAGAGTTAATTTTTTTCATTTCTTTTTTTATTACATGAAATAGAGTAAGAAACATTGGCGTTAAATAAATATCAAAAATCAATGCAAAAACTTTGATATAATTTCTGTTTTTGCAGGTCTTGAGACTACAACTTTTTCTTCCCAAAAACAATGAATTCAACTGTTTCACCAGGTAACAACATGACACAATCATTTCATATTGTTAAACTTTTTCTGGGGGAGAGATATCAAATGATGTAAAATCTTTAACTCGACTGAATGCAACATCACCAACAGCCAACGTGACCTCACCTCCACCACATAATGCAACATCACCAACAGCCAACGTGACCTTACCTCCACCACATAATGCAACATCACCAACAGCCAACGTGACCTTACCTCCACCACATAATGCAACATCACCAACAGTCAACGTGACCTTACCTTTCCCCCACATAATGAAACATCACCAAAATCAACGTGACCTTACCTCCACCACATAATGCAACATCACCAACAGTCAACGTAACCCCTTACCTCCACCACATAATGCAACATCACCAACAGTCAACGTGACCTTACCTCCACCACATAATGCAACATCACCAACAGTCAACGTGACCTTACCTCCACCACATAATGCAACATCACCAACAGTCAACGTGACCTTACCTCCACCACATAATGCAACATCACCAACAGCCAACGTGACCTTACCTCCACCACATAATGCAACATCACCCAACAGCCAAACGTGACCTTACCTCCACCACATAATGCAACATCACCAACAGCCAACGTGACCTTTCCCTCCACCACATAATGCAACATCACCAACAGCCAACGTGACCTTACCTCCACCACATAATTGCAACATCACCAACAGCCAACGTGACCTTACCTCCACCACATAATGCAAACCATCACCAACAGCCAACGTGACCTTACCTCCACCACATAATGCAACATCACCAACAGCCAACGTGACCTTACCTCCACCACATAATGCAACATCACCAACAGTCAACGTGACCTTACCTCCACCACATAATGCAACATCACCAACAGTCAAACGTGACCTTACCTCCACCACATAATGCAACATCACCAACAGCCAACGTGACCTACCTCCACCACATAATGCAACATCACCAACAGCCAACGTGACCTTACCTCCACCACATAATGCAACATCACCAACAGCCAACGTGACCTTACCTCCACCACATAATGCAACATCACCAACAGTCAACGTGCCCTTACCTCCACCACATAATGCAAACATCACCAACAGTCAACGTGAACCTTACCTCCACCACATAATGCAACATCACCAACAGCCAATGTGACCTCACCTACACAACATAATGTAACATCAGCCCAGTCAGTCCAACATCACCAGCAGGTAATTTTATAGTTTTTAATTAAAACCCAAAACTAAATGCTTTTGGACAGAAATTATGTGAGAATAAAGGGTGACAAAATGGGCACATTTATACCAGCATTTATAAATATTCTAAATTATGAAATGGCATATATTTTATATTAATGCAATAATACACAATGTTTTTCTCTCTGCCAGGCAATGGGACATCAACACAAACAATTACTCCAACTACTGCTACAACTGCAACTACTGCTACAACTGCAACAACGCCTGCTGTTCCAGCAGATTCAAAACTCAAGCTGGAATTTAAGTTGAACCAAGCCTATAACAATGACCTGGATGACTCTGCATCAACAGGTTTTCAGAGCTTAGCAAAGTCATTAGCAAGCCAAGTAAGCATATTTGTTTTTGCATGATCTCATAATTAAAATATCTAGTGAATTAAACTTCTTCAACAAGACAAA